>CAEFZY010039146.1:0-12752 GCA_903066815.1 Brachyrhaphis roseni
TAGCTGAAGTTTTACATCTTTTTCTTTAGGATAGAAAGGCACCACAAACCTATGATATAAACAGAAACGTTCCGTAAATAGGAAAGAAATAAAAATACATCCAAACTATTATTATTACTTTTATATGATCGTTTTTAACTATTTTAAGACCGTTTTTAACTATTTTAAGACTTAATTATTCTCTATTTATTCTCCTATTTATGCATTTATAGCTATTTTTATGAAAAGCTTACATTTAGTGAGAGCTATTTAAACCTGGGTTACACATATTGCGAGGGAATAGGATTTTAATGAGAAATGTAAAATAACTTGTAGAATTGTGAACTGAATGAAATTCCACTGAAGCAGCCACCACCACTGGGCAGCACTGATTTCAACTTACATATTTTATATTTTTTTCCAAACAGCTGTAAACAAATTTTCATGTAATGTCTATTACAGTCACAGTTATTAGACAATATGGACTTCAGATTATTTAGAACTAAGGTTGTGACTTTACCAAGTTAATTTTGAATAACTAATTCTAGTGATTTTAACTTGTTACAAATTGTAACGTATAGAGTTGCATTTTCAGAGTGGAACTTATGCATTTGCATGTTTCTGGTACACCCGTAAATTTGATGCACAAACATCATCGGCAAACAACAGCGATGGATAACAAAGCATTGTTGTGTTCAGGTTGTTCTAAAAGCAGCAAAGTATTCCAGCTTAAAATAGAATCTTAATGCTAAACATGTAGCAGCAGCACAATGCTAATGTCAGCGTTCACAGTCCATATTTATGAAGAAGTTCCATGAATGATCAGAAGTTCCTGAAACTCTGGAAAGATGAATGGATAGAATAACACTTTGCTCCAATATGATGACTGAAGAACCTGAAGAACAGATTTAAAAACAACCAAAAGCTTTGTTGTTAAACTCATGTCTATATATTCCACAATTTAGAAACAATAAAGGTTTTTGAGTTGTACATGTTGCTTATTTTGTCAATTTAAGGTTTTCAATTAAAATGCAATTAATTATTTATCTTAATTAAATGTTTTAAATGAGTCCCACCATTATTTTAAATGTATTTGAGTCAATTATGTTGAAAAAAAATCTACTAATTGCAATTACCAGCACTCTGTCCAAAAATCTTCATCAGAGAGTACTCTCTCCCATGCTGGGCCATTGAATGGGGTTATATTTCTATACTGATTATTTGTTGGTACCATGGTAAAGGCAGTGGAAACAGAAAACTTCTCTGGACCCTGGAAAAGGTCCCTCTATCTTACAAAAGCCATTACAGAATTTTTTGGTCATCACTCTACAAAGCGGTCATTTGATCTGTGTTTGGGCAGAGGTCACTGACTGAAGTCATCAGTGTGTGAGGTAGAAATCCTTATTTCTCATGCATAAAACAGTTCAGCATGAGTTTCAAGCAGAGTTTGGAATGGAAATGTGCAGATGTTCTTTCCACTGAAGGCAGAGACGTACTGGTGGAGGTTTACAGTCCGCCGTGTCAGACGGCGATGGATCCTCTCTGTCAGCCAACCTGACCTCTGCTGTCACTCATTCCTCTGGACCTCCATGGACTGATAACTTCCTGTCACTCCTCATGTCTGGGAAATGTCACCTCCACACACACACACACACACACCCTCATCCTCTCATTCCTTTCTTGACTTATCCTACGTCACCTCTTTCCTTCCTTCAGGCTCTGTCTCTGTGAGGGTCAATGGAGGAATCCTGAAAACATCATCTGGATGGATCCGACCCAGCCCCCTTAAAGTTCGTTGGAGTGACGTGTGCATGCCTGGTTCAGGCTGCAGCTCCGCCTGGTACCAGGCCACTGATAACAAGGTGTGGAGTGTTCTGTGTCCTATCATATCATTACTCTCATGTCATGGCATCTCCCACACGGGACACGTGATGCAGAACAGAGAGGCAAAAACAAGAGAAGCTCTCGGTGATGAAAGAGAAGCAGTTCACACGTCAGAGCCGAAACAAACCAAGAAAAACTGTAAACAACATAAGTTCACAGATGTTAGTTAATGTTGCTAATTTGAGCAAGTATTCTAAGGAAACCCAGCAAACTGCGTCAACTCATCTCGTCTTCAACAATCATGTACACAGTTAGTTGCATCATGTTGTTACCTCTGTACCAATCTTTCACACTGTGATTGCATATGGTGACTGTGGAGAGCAATGACTCCCAGATGAACCACAGTTGGAGTGAGAGGCTGTGGTTTGAGAAGACAGAGAAGAGACCGTAAAGTTAAAGGCAGAATGACTGCAGATCGCGTTTAGTTTTAGAGTAGTAGGAGAAAGAATAGGAGTGAGGAACAGTTTGTCTAAACCGATAGCAGCATGACCACAGGAATAGCTGAGGATAACCTCAGCCAGTCTGACTACAGGCTTTATCATGTTTCAGTCTTTGTCTTTAAAGCAGGCAGAGTAACTATCATGGACTAAAACTGGGAGCTGATAGCTGAACTCCACAGTCTGCTCCCAGGCAGCTGGTGCTATCATCCATTATGACGGAGCTAATTATTGAAGGTCTTCACTTTTAACTCTACATTATGATGGAGTTATCATGTTAAAAAGTTTAAGACAGCAACAACGAAGAGAAGTGAAATTGTTGAGATGTGATTTCTGGTGAGTTGATCAGAGTTCTCGCTGCAGGATCTGGAACCTGAAGGTTTATGGGATGTATTGAGACTCCTGATACTGAAGAACGACAACCTCAACAAATCAAGAGGACTGGTCCTCCGGCATCGCTCTGGGACAATATAGTTCTAACTGTGGTAAGACTGTGAAGGCGAACAAAGGAAATCTCTTTAAGATGTTTAAATGACACTGGCTTCCTGCACCACTGCTGGAGTCCATGTAACACCATCCAGATTCAGCAGTTTGCTTCTCAGGGATTCTGGTCTAAAGTTGACAAGTTTGTTTTGTCTGAATTTGAAAGCAGAAATGTTGAAGTCTTCTGGGTTTTTATGTATTGAAGACATTCTTGTAATATCATGAACTGATTGGATTCACCAAGTTTTATTAATAAATACAGCTGAATATCACCAGCATAACAGCTGATCATTTTACAGTGTAGAAGCAGGTATATAGGAAATAGTATTGGACAAAGCACTAAACCCTGTGGTACTCCATTAGTAACCCAGATGAGTGACTTCATCACATAAGTTTTCTGGGTTTCTGGGACTCTAACAAGGGAAATAAATGTCCAGAATGCGAGTGTTCACTAAATCACAAGGAGGATTGCTTCCTTATCTCCTTAGAATGTATTTTCCAAAATGTCAGCAACCTCTGATAGTCGGTGGGGGAAGCAGTGAAAAGCACTGGAGTGGGAGGTTTAATCTTAGTGAAGAAGAGGGGATGAAGAGACGGGTACGCTATGTGCCACGCAGAGAACTGAGAGAGGGGGCCTGGGGAATAGAGAAGAGTGTGAAGGAGACGGAGAAGGTTCTGATGAGGTTACTGGGGATGAGGTGGGGTGTCAAAGGAGAGGCAGGGGGCAGAGAGGGAAGAATGTGCTCCTACATTACTGGCATTCCTGCCTCATTGTGACAGACTGATGAAGCTCAGGGATGCTGCATGGAGCCCAGAGACAGAAGTGCAGGAGCAGAGCCGGCTAACAGATGCTGAACTTACAGACTGAGGAAACCACAGAGAGTCATCACTGCTCTGATGAATATGGGCCCATGTGGAAAATCAAATATAAAACACCTGCAGGATGTTATAGAAAAAAGAAAGATTTGCTTAGGTTTTATTAATAAATACATGATTTTGTTTCTGGTTTTCTTATATGTTTTTTTTTTTTGTCCTTTTATATTTTACATTTGTGGATGCTATTGTTTATTCGGTTCAATCACTGGTAGATATGGATTAAAATTTTCTTGAAAAGTTTTCTAAAATCTGGCATACAAACTTTGGTTTGATGTCAGAAGAGAGAGTACAGCATGGGAAAATATTTGCATTTCCAAACTTTCTGAGCCTCCAAATAATTTAACAATCAAAATGTTGACACATGAGCACGACCAGCCTGGAGGTGGAGCTGAAGGAAAATGAAAATGTTTCAAATATAAATCTGAAAAGTGCATCTGTATTCAACAACTGGACCACCTGCATTAAAACGAATGTTAACGCCTTAAGAAAAAAGCCACAGCTGAGGTTTTAAATGTAACTGTAAGGGAATACTGCTGGCCACACTTACAACAGCAACTTATGAATGAAGATTAAAATATCAGTTATTCTTCCTCTGAAAAGGGCCTCTGATGAAAAAAATCTTTTACATGAAATAAACGTTTTCAATATTTTTATCTTGAGCTTGAGCAAAGCTGTCTCTGTCATTATGAAGGTTGAACTCCAACTTAATGGAAAGGCACACAAGAAACATAATGATTTGTTATTCACTATATGCAATTTAAAAATACTAACACCAGGTGCTAACTTGGAAAACGACCTATTTGGAGAAGAGAATTAAATGATGGGAGTTCTGGTGCGCAAACTAGGTTTTCTTGATCTATTTTGAAGCAATTAGATTTTTCTATTTTAGTAGGTGAATATATCTCTAAATAGTTTTCCTTCCTTTACTTCTTTCTTTGTGTAGTTTTGCTGATGGTGTTTAGCAGCAGCTCGTCTTCAGTCTGTATTCTGATGTTCTACAGTGAACATCAAAGTGAATGAAGAGCATCCTGCCGTCCTCAAACATGTCATATTCCTGTTAGCTCAGTGGCACATCCTTCCCCTTCTCCAGTTTCCGTCTGTCATCTTGTCTTTCATGCGGAACGCGGCGCTGCTAACCACAGCAGACCCTGGGGGCCCCGGACTCCAGGGGCCCGGCTGAGCTCCACTGGGCCAGTCACACGGCTGCAGTGGAGGGTCAAACATCTGCTGAACTCACACATTAGCTGCTGTATTAGCAGCTAACTTTGCTAATGCATTTTGTCATATATGTGATGTAGTATACAAACATGTTGATGTGACATCGATCTGCTGCAGGTGAAGGAGCTATTACCTCTAATAACATCACAAGCTGCATTTCCATTATGTATGTGAAAACCTTTGTTTATACTCTGTTAATGTTGATAAAACACAATTTAGCAATTGCTGTTTCCATTAAATAAGGAAGACAATTCAAATCACATGTTAATACATTTGTTGACACAATAAGTCATTAATATCATTCTGCACCATAATCCTCCAACTACTTCCCGTTGTCGTCTTCTTTGTGGTTTGCATCAGTGGCAACATCCGGCGGTTGATCATGTGACTCGTGTGACGTGATAAAATGTTTTCGTTTCAGTTTTGCAAAATAGACCAATTGCGGCTCTACCAAAACACCACTTAGAACCAGAACGTTTTATTGAAGAATTATCTTTTTTTTTTAAATTGCTGTGTTTCCATTGTGCAAATGTATTTTTGAAATGCAGTGAAACGCAGACATTGAGCTCCGGTTCTACAATCTAAGACCCAAACCTGAGGGCGTGGCTGCTGAGCTGGATGATGTGTTTACTGTCTCACGTATTGTTGTCTCAGCATGTTTTGTTTTGTTTTTCTATGAAAACAGGATATTTTGTAGTCATCTCAAGAAAAGCACATGGATGACTCAGCTTCAGGGAGCCAAAAGACGGACTATATACATGTAGTGTCTGAATGTCTAAACACTTCGACTCGCTGCCATATGATTGGATGATTGCCTGTGTGTTAGCATGCAGTTACATAAACGTAGTGAATAAAACGCCTTGCGAATGTTTGAGCGAGAACTGCTTTTTGTGAATTTAGTCACACTGAGATACAGTAAAATAAACACTGAGATTATAACTGAAGAAAACTGATATGCATTACATCCAATCCACCAATAATCACCAAGTGTTTCTTGGGCGATAGGATCTGCTATGAATGCAGACATTCAGACTTTAATCTAACAGTCACTTCCAGATCTGCCACCCAAGCATGACTCCTGACTTCAAACACATCTTTGAAGCTTCATCTCCAAAATGTTTTATGAACGACTCATCACAGTTCCAAAGACAGGAAACCCCACGAAGTCTCCCACACCCTGATACTTATCTTATCGCTCTGCATTCATCCAGACGTCCCATAGAAGGCCAGCAGAGCTTAAATGACATCCCCCCGAAGCAGTTAGCAGTTACATGCTAACACACTGTCCTAATAATGAAAGTGTTTAGCTTATGTGCTTAGCATTAAGAAAAGGATCTGGAGGAGGTCCAGTTATTTCCTGTCAGTCAGTCAAACAGATTTCCTGTTTGACTGACTGTTGTCAGTCAAACATGTGCAGAGTTTCCACATGAATGGAAACTCTGCAAAAAGAAAAGGGCGGTGGAAGCAATTCCTGGAACAGTTGGGAATATTTGTTGTCATGGATACAAGCAGCCAAATGAACTCAGAGGTTCCTGCAGAGCAGAACTTTAGACGAATTTCATCTGAAGTCGAACACGGAGCCGATTGGACCAACAAGAACATTTCTGGGAGAAATCACATTTCTGTTGCTGCTGGATAAAAGGCTCACCGTTTAAAATCCATCTGCAGATAAAACATGAATGTCCTCAGTTTAGATCACACTGACAGATGGTTCTCCTGATGGACACATTCCAAAATACAACTTCTAACTTCTGACCCAATTAAAACACTTTCAGACATTCTGCTAGCTGATGTATTTGTCTTTCTAAACCTTCATTAGCTCAAAACACATTAATGTTTGGTCTGAACCAGATCTTGCTCTGTCTCTTAAAGACACATTCAGGAAGATTTTAGTCTTCACAAATTTTGTTTTTGTCCTTAACTTTAAGAGTTTCCTCTAACATCACTGAAAGATAAAATTTTAGGTTTTACATAACTGACTGGATTAACAAAAGCAGGTAATTCCTGTCAAGTATCTCAACTATAGATGAGTCACTGTGACTATCACAGGCCGGTGCTGATGCAAGGAAGGACAGTTAGAGGACAAGATTAAAGGGTTATTCCTTTAATTTTAATTTGACCATTATGTTTTTCTCAATATATTTCTTTTTCTAAAGTTTTCTGTTTTCTTTGGAAATGAAGCATTTCATATGTGAAAATGGACCAATGAAATCCATTATAGCTTTTATAGAACGTAAAGCTTTCCACATTCTGTCTCACTACAACCTCAAGCTGTACTTTATGAAATGCTATGTGACAGACTATGTCACATAACTATGGAACTACTATGGAACTCCATTTCTGCCAATAAAGAACAGTTCAAAGCCCAACAGGAAGTCATGAATGCAGGTTTTAAACTTATAATTATGAGAATGAAAGCCATAATTTTGACTGATTATTTTCAGATTCTGAATCATAATTATGACATAGGAAGTTACACTGTTTCTTTAAGAAGACTTGCCAAGACTGTTTTGACTCTTGAAACTCAGAAATGTCCATGTTTTTTTTTTTGTTTTTTTTCTGAGATTAATTGCAAAATTGTCTTGTTTTTTTCTAGCAAATTTGCAACTTTTCAAACTCGGATCTTTTCTTCTTTTTCCTAGAATATTTCTGATTTTTTTTTTTTAGCAGAAATGCTCGCCTAATTTAGATTTTTCCATCTTGGGTGGCTGGAATCCACTGCCATATTCTCCAGATCGGACCACATCAGTGCTGATGTGACTTCACCCCACGCCCTGGAGGAACGGACCGTTTTAGAACTGAATCCAAACCGAGGGGAACACATTGTCTCCTGGCTTCCTTTGTTATTCAAAGTGTCCCAGCAGCAGCAGAAAGTCCAGGAGCGGTGGGATTGGACTGCTCTGGGTCAGCCCCTGCTTTCTCATGATAAGGAAGGCAGGGCCGAGCTGCTGCTCTGCAAACAGCTCAACTCTTTGGAGGAGTGCAGGGCCGGCTGGAGCACAATACGGGACGGAGCCTCTGTGGGAGAGCGACTGAAGAACAACGGGGCAGCCAAGGAGACCACAGAAATACTCTTCCCCCAAATCCCCAAGTCCGCACAGAGAGAGGAGACAAAGACGGTGCAGAGAGAAACAAAAGCATTCTTTGCTTTCAGTCCAGCAGCAAAAGAAACAACAAAAAAACAATAAGCTGAGCAAGATCATTTTCCCTTGAGAACCAAATTGAAGGAGAAAGGCGTGACAGTTGCATTTGTAATCAGAGCAACATCTTCAAAAAACAAGGTGAGGGCCGGAGGAGCTGTGCTGCATGAAGGACGGATCCGTCTGGAGGAGGACGAGCTCAGAGACAGGATGAGGACGACGCTGACCGTCACCTGGCTGCTGCTTTCACTGAGTGAGTACACAACCACACCAACTGCACGGCTCACGTTTCAGCAGCCGTTCTCCAGAGGGGTCAGGGTGTGAAGGAGCTTGCAGGATGTGCATCACTGCTGGGCAGCAACAGGTGTGCATCGGATGAGTCTGGCTGCAGTACACGCTGTGAAGTGTTCCCACAACATCCTGCTTCAATCTTCTGACTTCTCGTGTCGTCCAAAACAGATTCCCAGTTAAAATTGGACAAAAACACAACATAAAGTACAAGTTAATGTAATCAAAAAACACTTTTCCTGTACATTTGTACTTGGTTTCCTACCATCACATTTCAGAAACTTTTACAGAAAGTGAAAAGTTTAGGAGGAATTCACTTAAAATATGTGAATGTGTGCTGCTAGGTGGTTCATCTGAGAGGCTGTGGGTGGAGGTGTGGGAGTAATGCTAACAAGTTGTGATTATTGAGGTTCAGTATGGAGGTGCGGTTGTTTCATAATAAGCATATTGATAAATCTTTCAGATTTTGCAGACGGTTTATTCATTATTGATAAAATATAAACTTTGCAAAACTATTCACAGCCTCTAAACTTTTCCCCTTCTCGTCACATTACCACACAACTTAACCTGTCGCAATAAGCAATTAATGAATTAATGTCATAATAAATTAAAATGAGCTTGCTCAGTGACTTCCATTCAGATTATGCATATTTTGTGAACCAAGAGACATCATAATTCATTTATTTATTGTTTTTGGTTGTTGAGTTGTTGGATGTTTAAAATACCTTCCAGTTCCAGAGTGGAGAGTTCATAATTATACTAAATTATTAGAGCTTGAGCCTTGCCTTATGAAGCCATATTATTATTTTTTATAAATAATGATCTGAAGTGTGGAGTGTATTTGTGTTCAGCCTCCCTCTCTACTGGTTTGTCTCTGTCAGCATCACACAGATAGTGACTGAAATCCTATTTTTCCTAGTTTTCAACTATTCACACAGATTCTCTACTGGATTTAGGACTGAACTTTCATGAATACACTGTGATCTAAACGATTCCGTTGTCTCTGGCTGTTAAGTGTTGGGTTGTTGTCCTGCTGGTGGCTGAGCCTCAGTCCCAGTCTTCAGTCTGCAGCCTCCAGCAGGTTTTCCTCCAGGATGGGTGTGTATTTATCTCCAACAACTTCCCATCAGCAGCTCTGTCTCTGATGAGGAAACGCAGTGCTTTACTCATTGTGAGCTCATGGTGACGTGCGGTGTTTGTTTTCTGCCACACATTAGGATCTAGGACATGATGGGTCCTCTGTGTGGCTCATGGCTTGTGGAAAACTGTAAAAACCTGAGCTGAGGATCTCTGCAGCTCCTCCAGAGTTAACCATTTTCTTAATGCGCTCCTTACACACGCCATTAGTTCAGTGTGGGTTCATATTGGGCCCATGTGGGATGTTGTTTCAGTAGCTAGTCCTGCTTTAAGCTTCATGATGCTGCTCGTTCAGCAGCTGGGTTTATGCTGAGATTAAATGACAAACAGGTGGATTATTTACTAACTAGTTGACCGCTGAAGTCAGTTTTTTGCTCTGGATCTTAGGCATTAAGTACATGTCACATTTTTTACAGGTTTTCTTTTCTTGTTTGCACAATTACTCACTACTTTGTGTTATTCATCCTTTAAAATTTCAATAATACATTCAGGATTGTGGCTGCAAAAGTAAAAAAAAAAAGAGAATTCTGTTTCTGAAATGTTGGGAAATGTCTGGAATTCTCATATGTCAGGAAAATGAGGAATCAAAGCCTTAACTCTGCAGAAAACATTCAAAATTAAGTACAAACAATTAATCTAGTTCTGATTTTTTGTTTGTTTTTGCTCCAGTTAAGTAGGATCCAGACGTCATCCCACCATGATGGGTTGATATCCATGGCTCCTCCCTCTGAAAACACACAGACACACACATGCCAAGACCAAAGATCTTGAATAATGATGCAGCCCCCCCCCCCCTCCTTTCTCCCCACCCTTTCTCTCTTCACCAGCCTGAAAGGCAAACGAGGAGCTTTTCTTTAATTATGCACCTGCCACTCTGTCTCTGCTGCTGCAGCTGAATTCAGAGAGGAGGCTTTTATTTTCCCAGCATGGAGGGAACTGAAGCAACATTCTGCCTGAGGGTGGTCAGCACTTTCCTGTGAGAGAGTCAAGCCGGCAATGAGAGCACACATCTGTGAATGTTTGCTTAACGTGGTTATCACATGGAGGTGATAACGGTTCCCTTAAATAGGTAACTTCTCCTTCTCAGAAGGTTTGAAATGAAAACAGAATCAGGATAACAAGCTGCCTGGTGGAGAGGAAACTTTTAAAAATGAAACCAGAAAATTATCTCTCTCATTATTCTGACATTTAGCAAATAGAACTTTTTTTTTTTGGTAATCCTCACTGACGTAAGACGAGAAAAGTTTGTTCTGATTTCATGTCAGACCGTGTGAAAAATAGTCATATGTTTTTATAAACAGTGTATGTAAACTTCTGGCTTCAGCTGTTCTACATGGTTCATTCCTGTAACTCTGAGGTGCATTTAGGCTCAGAACTATTTTGTACCTTTTAGAACAGTGACAACATTTTTAAAACACAGTTCAGTGATGTGAGGAGGAGAGTGGGATATGATACATTATCCTGTTGCTGCTTAAGTCTCACTACAGTTTTGACTCACTGATAACTGAAATTTTGTTTTACGTTGCGTCTCTTTATTCTGGCAAAGATCAGGATTGGGAGCAGATATATTTTTTGTGCCTTTTTGACTGTTTCATATAACTAAAAACAAGCAGGAGAAAACTCTGTATTTGTGTTTGCATGTGTAGATGGAAAAATGGAGCTTTAGGGTCCTGTGCACTACAGTCTGCAACAAGTAATGCATCATTATATCCACATACCTCCTTTGACAAGAATCCAAATTGACATTGCCTCTTTTTTTTTTATAAACTTCATACTCTAATATGCTATTTAGAGCTAATACAAACTATATATCTGTCCACACATATGACCCTCCTGGCGCCATGTTTATGTTCTAACCGGAAGTCGTGCTTGTTTTGAAGCAATCTGATTGGCTGACATAGGTTTAGGTTTGCGCTACACTGCCCCCTATGGGTTTGGCATGTTTAAAATCTATGGAGTGGGTTTGTGATGGTTCACGAGGATGGAAACTTTTGTCAAACCGACTTTATTTTAATGATGTAGTGGAGATATTCATTTTTATAAAGATCTGTCAAACATGGCCAAGGCCTTAGACTGTTTAGCTTTAGTTGAAAATATAGCTAAAGAAAAATTCTAAATCATTCATTATCAACATCTATATTTTGTATTGTAAAGTATTTCATCCTGAAGTAAAAGTTTTACAATGTGTTTTTAGCATTTGTTTAGAAGTTTTAGCTTGATTAGCTCAGCGGGTATTTTACCAGGCTAGCCATTACAATGATACAGCATAAGTCCAGACCTGTTTATTTGTAACAGTTATAAATGTATTATCCTAAATTAAGCCCAGAGGCCACTTCAGACCTCACAGGTCCATCTGGGTCTGAATTTAGACAAAACATTCTTTCATCTACACCTGATGATCCATGCAGGGTCACAAAGGGACTGGTTTCTACCTCCAATTTCATCAACACACTTACCTAGCAACAGTTAGCCACTGCAGCCATGTGTGACACTGAAATATAAAGTTGCGTATCATCTGCATATAAACAACTGCAGGTGATAAAGTAGTTTTGTACAGTGTGAGCTCAGGGGAGCCATCTGGGAAACTGCAAGAACAAAAGACACTGAGCTGCCCAAAATCACCAACCTCAATGGCATGCATAGTTTTTAGAACATATTAATGGCAAGTAAAGCCAACAGAACGCTGAGAAAGAAAAAAAAAAAGTTTACAATGTAGATTTAATTTTAAATTCTAATAACTTAAATTCATAAATCTGAAAACACCGAACCTGTTCAGGGTTGCGTACAAACATACACACAGATATTTTACTGTAGAAAGGATTACTGGTTACAAATACCTTCAGTCTCATTTTGGGAGACTTCATTGTACTAAGCCAGATTTTCCTCAACATTCTCTGCTTCAGCTCAGAAACGGCGGGACGGAAACTCCTCGTTAAACAATGAGCAGCTTCCGCAGCGCTTTGCCTCCCCTCTCCTGAACGGCTGAGTGGTTCAGCCATGGGGTCTTTAACAAGCTAACAGCTTTAAACTGTCTGGGTAACTTATTGCATGGACACTTTCTTTCCGCTGTATCAATTCTTCAGATATCTGTAGCCAACAGCCTGACTAAAACGTTTGGAAGACGAACTAATTGTTGGTTTGTCATGACTTCTACCAGTCGATTTAGGGCAGTGTTTCTCAATTCCGGTCCTCACGTCCCCCTGCCCTGCATGTTTTAGGTGTTTCCCTTCTGCCACACACCTGGATTGAATATGTGGCTGATTAACAGGCTTCTGCAGCACTTGATGGTTATGCAATCATTTGAATCAGC
>CAEFZY010039154.1:0-31493 GCA_903066815.1 Brachyrhaphis roseni
TTTATGCTATAGTTATCTGAATAACTCTTAATATGTTATGTTAACATACCAGGCACGTTCTCAGTTCGTTGTTCATGCGTCATGTAACGTTAGCATCACGTACTAGCCTGTTGTTGCCTCTATTCTATTTTTATTGCATTTCAAGATGACATGTCTGTTCTTGGTGTTGGATTTTATCAAATAAATTTCCCTCAAAAATGCGACTCCGGAAAATACGATAATTTCCCATCTGACTGCATTTTTGTTTCTGCAAACGGCATTTTTTTTACAGTTTGTATGCGCCAATTAACAATTAATCGGTTACTAAATTAGTTGACGATTATTTCAGCGATCGATTAATAACATTTAATTGTTTCAGCTCAGGTCTACAGGCAGGTTTGTTTGCGTTTGGTATATGAAATCAAACACCCAGACTTTCTCTTAGATACTCTGCAGCGCGGCTTTCCGCTGCTTTTTGATTGGATTTGCGGCTGCGGCAGACACATCCTGATCTCTAAAGATTGCCTCAGAGCTAATTCTCCTCTCCAGACTCCCACTGGGGAAAATGGAGGATGTGGGAGGAGACGGGTCTTAAATTGGAACAAATTTGTGTTTAATGCCAACCTTGTGTTGAATAATATCTGAACAGGGGTTTGTTTTTCCACCTCTAAATCAAAATCTACGACGAGGGTGACATTTTCCTCTTGCTGTTACCGCCTGACCTCCACCTTTATTTAAATGTGTATTCATTTCCCCTGGAGACCCGGAACGGCGCTGACCAGCCAATAACTTAGCTGACCGTGTTTGTCTGGGGCTGAACGTTGTTGATTTTGGCCCAGCGGCTGCGTCATTTATCATCCTGGAGAAAATTCAGGTGCCAGCCTGACAGCAGCTCGCTATTGGCTGCTTGAAACAGGAAGTGGAATCAATGACTCGAGCGGTGTGACCTCATCGCAGCCTAATTAGCAGCAGACCTGTTTAATGAACAGCTGGACTGAGTGCACACATCAGGCTCCTTTCCTCTCCAGCTGGCGTTAGCTGCAGCTTTCCCCCCCGTCTTTCTCCATCTTTACATGATTAGTTGATCTTTTTTTCCTTTTTCTGTTCAATATTGGCTCTTTTTCTCCTTTTTCTGCAGGACAGTTTTTATTTTTACAGTTTCTTGGACATGTCACCTTTTGAACTTTTTCATCACATTGCAACTACAAACTTCGACGTTTTTAAATACAGAATTGGCAAACATTTCAGCCAGCAGATGTGCAAAGCAGTGCAATTTAAGGGGATGAAATTAAAGAGGGCTGACTCCATATGTATGACATACTTTATTTGACTGATTTAAGAAAGAAAAACTTAATTTTTGGGTAATTTTGTATGGCTTTAGACCACAAATTTGGTTCAGCATTCCAGCCAGTTTATACAGATATACCAGAATCGATGGATTTAAACATCACAATAAATCAATTAACCACATAATAAATTAAAGCAAACTCAATAATTTCTATTTGCATAATTTATTGTTTTCCTTTTTCTACCAAAAACTGGATGACAAAACTCTTCAGTCTGGTGTTTTGGTCTCAATTAAGCCATTTTCGTTTTTAAAGATAATTTTGTTTACAGACTTCATAACTTATTTTACTTGGTTTTTCTGTGGTTTTGTTTATTTATTTTGGATATTTAAAATGTTTTCCAGTTACAGTATTAAGTGTTTGTGAGACTTTAAAGTTTATTTATCTTTAAGAATATGTGCATTTTTTTATGCCATCACCATTATTTTGCTTAAAAATGGTCTCAAAGTGACAATATTATTGTTTATCGCAATAACTAATTTATCGTCCAGCAGAATTCGTTATTGTCAGACCTGAATACATGTGGACTCTGTCAAATTAATGATTTACTTTTCAAATTTTGCGGAAACCTTTTCCCTTCTGCCTCACAGTTATTCATTGCTTTGTGCTGGACTGTCACATAAAATTTAAATAAAACACATTTAAGACTGTGGGTGTTGGGTGGAAAAAGTTTAGGGAGCATACATTTTTCTGCAAGGCACCAAATTCTCCTTTTCTTCTGTTTCACTCTTGCTCAAGTTCAGTGCAGCTCTTGTCATTTCCTGCAGCGAACAGTCAAGCTGTTTCATTTCCCTCTCTCCTTATCCGTTCACCCTGTTATTTTCTTATTACTTGTTTTCTTTTTTCTCCTGTTTCCGCTTTTTTTCGGCTTCTGCCCTTTTCCTCTTGTCTCACCGAGGCAACCTGGAGAACTTCATTAGCTCATTCCTCTCTGTCAGGCTGGAAACCACATCCATCTTTCTGTCGAGGAGGCCGGGGTTATGACTCACACAGGCACATTCTCGCACATACATTTACTCTGACTCACATGCACAGTGCACTCTGCATCCATCTTTCCCCAGCTGTACTCAGCACATTTCATTTCCTTCCTGCTCCTTTGCCAGAGTCTCCCCTCTACCCTCAGGATTCGATATGTGGATCGGTTTTGCTCTTAAATGATCTGCTGAAAAAACATTACTGTTTTCCTTCTGGGATGCAGCTTATAGTTTGGTTTAATGTCCAACACAATGTCAGTGTTGTTCTTTCTTCTGCTAAGATCAGTTTAGATTGGGAGTTTTTCCAGAAAACTCTCAGGGTTGAAAGTTTTCCTTTATTGATCCTTTATTGGTGCTTTTGAAACACAAATGGGTGAAATGTTTCACCTTTCTTCTTTAGTTTAGATTTAAATATTTCCCTTTGACCTTTTCAGGGTTCTTGGAAATCCTTGAAAATGCTTGAATTTCAGTACTCTGTTTTCAAAGTTTGGTCTTTCAAAGTGCTTAATAATCAAACAGCACAGTTTTATAATAATATGCAATCTATTGTTTGACTAAAAGCATAAATTTGGAAAACAGTATTTATAGTTGAAACCAGATAATTTAAACACAGATACTTTTTTTCTTGCTATCTGAAGTTTGATCAGACCAAATTTATCTTGTTTTTGGTTAGTTAGAATAACAAAAATTATTTCTGTTTGCTAAATACGAGAAAAAGTAGCAAGAACATTTTTTTAAGAAAGATTTTTTGTAACATTTCTCTGACCAGTCGGGTGTATAAGGTGTGTGAGAAACATTTCAAAACATAAAATTTAGTTTTATTTATCTTATCCCTACTGTAGAATATAGAATACCATTAAAATACATTAGTAATAACAGTAATAACTTATATAATTAGTCTTTTTTTTTAGTTAATTTGTATTCATTTTTGAAAAACCTACCTTGAAAAGTACTTGAATTATACGAACTTTTCTTTTTGCCCTCTCTCCAGGTTTTCTTGTTTTGCTTGTTTCACTCTTGCTCTGGTTATTAGTCTGATCGCTTCAGTCATCGTGTGGTTCAAGCAGCTGCACAGCTTCAGGCTGAACTGAAATTAACCAAAACCTTTGGGCTATTTATAGTAAAGTTATCCAAAAACAGTTGGAGTGAAAAAGTGTTTTCTTGGAGGTTCTCCAACCTAATCTGTGTTTATCATCTTGTCTGCTATGAATGTCTGAGTTTTGGAGAGGCTCCATTATGTTTGCTTAACTTTGTTTTTGCCAACAGCAACTTTGTTCTTTCAGGAATATTTTTGCTTTTTCTTGTACAAACTAAGTTTGTTTCATACCAATCCAGTCAGTAATTTAGATATATTCATACATAAGTTTTATTTTACTGGAGTTTCTCTAAACACAAACAACATATAGTGCCTATACTCCTAAAATTACACCTTAACCAGTTTTCCACAAGCTGCTGGTTGGATATTTGAGTGTTTTTCTTACCAGAAGTCTTTTGATCTTGTGGGATTTCTTTTGGCACAGATCTAATTTTTAAGCATAGTTTAAATAATTTTAAACAGGTTGTGATTTACGCCATTTTCATAGTTCTTTCAGATGCTGCGCCAATCTATTTCCATTTTCCACTCATTTGTGAATAACACTTGGTGTGTTTTCACACCTGATAGTCTGGTAGACCTGGTTCAATTGGGGAGAAAAATTGCTATATTTGCTGCATTTTCAGCTGCTGTGGTTCAAATTCACTCTGCACTCTGTCAAACAAAGCTAACCCTTTGAGAAACCTGTTCCCTTTCTCGCCTGTGGTGGCGCTACACCATGAACCAGTGAAGGAAACGACACAAAAACCTCTGAAGAACAAATGAGCGCAACTGAACTGAACTTTCTAGACAAACAAACCAGAATTTGGTTAAACTGGACTAAACAAGCCTGGTGTGAATTCATCCTAAAGGCCTGCAAGAAGAAGAAATAAGGGGAAGGTTTAGTAAAGAAGTAGCATCAATGTTCCCCTCTAAAACTTGCCTCTGCCTTGAAATTCTCCCCAAAAATGATATGAACAGCAAGTCTTTGATTTCAGTCAGTTTTAAAATGGTCTAAAGGTAACATCTGAACCCAGATAGATTTTGAATCATTGTCTTTGATGGGAAAAGGTAGTAAATTGTTCACTTGAACTAAACGTTTGGTTCTAAACCATTTAGTATCTGAGGCACCAAATAAAAACAAATACAACCCTTTGGATTATTAACAGATTTTTACAAAGTTCCCTGTTATTTGGACTCTCAGACTAAATGTAAGTTCTGGTTCCCATGCTTAAAACTGTAGAGGACAAAGAATGAGCTGTTTTGGCACAATTACTACAATAATATTTCAAGCGTCAAATTGAACCAATCGTCAAACATGGTGGCACAAAGTGGATGGAATAATGAAAAACGACTGCCTCCAAATTTTTTACCTTCAGCTAGATGTTTTAACTTTGACAACTCTGGATGTTCCAACAGAAATAAACCAAAGCTCACATTAGAAGTGGTTTCAGAGACGCTAACGCCAGCTAGCGTGAAACATCTGGAGTGTTGACAGCCTCAGTTCAGCCTTAATACTGGAGTTTTGCCTTAAATTCACTAGTTTGGATGTTAGACTTTCAACTGGATGATGCCAGAATCAAAATGTGTTTTTCTGCAAGTTGCTAAGGATTATTTTGTCAAATATTAAATTTTAGCCTGTGTAATTACAGAAAATCCACATAAATCCAAACTTGTACAGCCTGTTTTTATAATTTATTGACATCATTTGTATAATCCATCCAAGAAAAGAAGCAAAAGAAAACACCAAATGATGATATTCATGTGCATAATGAGTGTTGGTAAAATTCCTACTGGAGCCGTCTAGGGTGTTGCTAAACCAGTATGACTTCCCCTTACAAAAAGATATAATTAGGTATTTAGTTGCTTAGTTTTAGTTTGCACAGTGTAGCTTTTAAAAAAGTGCAGCAAACTTGCTTCTCTCCTTCCATCGCTGTGTTGACCACCAGGGGGCAGTATGACTTCAGAAAGCATGCTTCGGCCCAGGCGGCTCCCCAGAATGCTGCCATAGCCTGAAATCTCTTGCACATCAGCCTCTTGGTGGTGTCAAGCAGACAAGGTCAAGCACACAGAGCGTTTAAAAATGAATTAATCTCTCACTCGCTGTCTCCTTCTCTCACAGAGAGGCGAATCAGACCGCCGGAGCTGGAGAGCTTACACTCAATCCCCCTTTTTTCTCTTGCTTCATGGAAACCACAGTAGAAGACAGCAGATGGGTCATGCAGTGTATCTGAGAGTGAGATGAGAGCACACGTTAATCTAAACTTTACATGAGAATAAAATGCTCAATCTGTTAAATTATTCGAGAAAGAATAATAAGAAAATGCTGAATTCTTAGATGTGACATATAATGCTTTTTTGAACAGGTGAGCATAAATCTACGGGTTATAAGAAACATTTTGCACAAAATCTTAAATAATGATTTTCTGTTTTTTGAGTTTCTTACAGAATGAGCTGTTTTAGGGCCTCTTGTCACTTTAAATCCAAATAACCTGCTGCTGTCCACGCCCCTAACTCAAATTTACACTCACACGTGAAAATGGCTGCAGATGCATAATTATATGACTGCACATCTTAGAAAAGCAGAAGTAGAGCCTCCTACACAACTGTCACGATTACAGTAAGTGATTTCTGGATGACAAGTCAACAACAAAACACTTGTCTTTTCCAGCAGCCATTGTAACGCGCTTAAAGTGGTAAAACCAGCTGACAAAACTTGCTCGAGGAACGTTTTGGTTGCTAGGTGACGGGCGGAACTCCGCTGGGGTTGCTAGGTAACAGGGCAGTGCCTGCTGATTTATGATGCTACATTCTGAAGGTTTTTGAAACGGTTCATTTTCCAGACACCAAAAAACATAAATTTATTGCCAACAACACCAGCAGGATGTGTTTTTTTGGTTTGTTTTTAGAAGCAGTAAATGGAAGTACTAAAATTTGGCATCATGGGTACCTTGTAATGGTGCAGCTTTATCTGCGTCAGTTATCTGAGTGCAGTTGCTTGGCTTGCAGTAAGTGGTATAGTCACACTTTTGTTTGCTCTCTCCTTTCCAGCAACTGATACCCTTTGTGGAGGACGACGGCTCCAAACATGAGGACCGATCTGGCGGGCAGAGCCACCTCACCAGCGAGGAGAGGAGAGAAATCCTGGAAGTCAACAAGGTATTATGTTCTCTATCTTGGTAGCACAGCCGTGTTTGTGTTGCGGGTTGGGTTTCCAGTCAGTGCTAACTCAAGATAATGTGTGAACAGTAATTACAGGGAAAAAAAATTAAGTAAAGTTTCCACATTATCTTCTAGATTACAAATGGAAATTAAGCATGAAATTTCTTCCAGGCAGGTAGTGTGAAACATTAGCATTGATTTGATGTCTTAAAGGCCGACTTGCTGTTGTTTGGATAACGTGCAGCAGAATTAAGGGGCTACGCTTGGTTAACTTTATTATCTGCTGATAGAGTTTGTGTATTTAAATGAGGTTTGGAGGCTACAGGGAAATGCTATTAAATGCTAATAGGGAATTTATTTCTTTTGAGAATTTCAGCGACTCTCAGCTATCTGTGCATTTCGTTGCTGTGCAGGTGGTCGCACATGGGCTTGTGGTTTGCATTCATAATCCAGAACAACATTAAATCTGATTAGGTTTTTTCCTCCTGCTGCAGGAGACGGAGCCCGGCTTCTCTGTGGCGGTTAAAACTTAAAGCAAATCCTCTGTTGGGGTTTCTAATTGTCCTTTTCACACAAACTGCTTTTGTCTCTCACTCCTACACACTGCAGAGAATGAAACTATTTATTTATGTGTTTACTTAAGGATTTAAGGAGACTATTCTTCCACACCAAACATTCCAAATTAAATCATCTTTTATCGACATTACAAAGCGACATAATGGTATTCCATAAGACTCAAACAAAATTAAATAAATTACAAATCAGCCGTTACAAACATTACAAAAACACATAACAAAATACATTACTCACAAACTATTTCAGCAATATAAACACTACATTAAAAATAAAAATAAGTAAAACAAATTAATATAAATTCAGCCATTGCATTAATTACATATTAATTTGTTCTATTTTACAGATTTTAACAGCCATTAATGTAATTTCAAATGGCAACATATTCCAAAAAGAAATTGCTCTGAAATGGTGGCAAGCGATGCCAGCTCAGATGTTGGTTGTTTGCACAAGTCTGCACTTTGAGTAGGCCACTCCAATATTAAGGTTTGACTGTCATGGAAACGTTTTTTTTTTTGTTTTTTCGGAAGAAAATTGTGTAGTATGAGTTAGAACTACATTTATTTGGAGGCCTTAGTCCTCGACGCGGACGTTGCGAGTTCGACTCCCGGTCCCAGCGACCTTTGCCGCATGTCTTTCCCCCTCTCCTCATCCTCCTTCCTGTCTGCCTACTATCGCAAAAAATACGAGCCTCTGGCGCTGCAAAAACTCTTCGGAGAAAAAAATGGGGGAAAAAAAAAAGAACTACATTTATTTTTCCTTACAGGATCAATGGAGTATTTTTTAATTTAATTAATTGTCTTAGAAAGTTTCAAGTTCAAATTGTTTTGGATCGTAAAAACATTAGCAAGTTACCAATTATGGAACAAGCGATAAACATTACATGTTGTCAAATGCCTCTATTGAAATAATCAACACACATCAAATAAGTTGATCAATGTTTCATTTACTACTAATCAAAAGCAACTCTATACAGCTGGGTTTTTAGTTGTGATTTAAATGAACTCAGTGTTTCAGCTGTTTTGCAGTTTTCTGGACATTTGGTTCAGATTAGTGGAGCATAAACATTGAGTGCTGCTCTTCTAGAACCAGAAGACCTGACATGTCTGGAACAGCAGATCTTTAATGTATTGTGGTGCTAAGCCATTCAGTGATTTATAAACCAACAACAGTATTTTAAAGTCTTCCTAGTTTTGGTGAGAACACCAGCAGCAGCGTTCTGGATCAGCTGCAGCTGGAGGTGTGATTTTTAAAAAATTTTTTTTTTTAGACAGACCCGTGGAGATGCTGTTGCAGTATCACTAAAGATAAACCATGGATGAGTATCGTTCCTCTTTAGGTCCAAAAATAATAACTTCAGTTTTGTTTCTGTTCAGCTGGAGAAAGTTTTGGCGCATCCACACATTTATCTGTTCTAATCATCTGTTCGGTGCTTGGATGGGTCCAGAGTCACCTGGTGACATGGTAATGTAGAGCTGAGTATCATCTGCGTAGCTATAGTTACTAATATTATCTCTTGTTATAACCTGATTTCAAAAGGAACCAGCACATTTTACGTTATTTCTGGCTGAAATATTTGTAACGTGGGGAATAAATTACTTTTCACAGAAATGTATACCTCCAAATCTTTCACTCGTTTTGATCCTGATGTCTTTTCAGAGCGTAGGAAGGAAATCATAGCTAGCTGCGTTTTAAATATTAATAAGACAGCAGCAATAACTGGATTTTTCTCCTCTATTTCTCTTGACTATGGTGTTCATTTTTGAGCAGTTTTCATGTGTCAGACATCAAACAGACGTAAAAGCTTTTTCAGCTTTATTTACTGTCAGAAATGCTTTTTCTCGACTCTAATAGAGAAGCGGCGTTGTAAGACTGCGAAGCGCTGAGCTGGGAGCTTTTCTTCAAACTGACATCGTGTGTCAGTCAGCGCTGAAATGTCATGGGAGTCGAACGATGCAGACAAAACAAGGTGAATCTTAGCGCAGAAAAAGATGTTATAATGACTGACATGGGCTCTTGCAAGTTAATGAAAGATTCAAAAGAAAAGAGGTCTTGTAGACGGAGAAAATATTATTCAGTTCTTTTGAGTTTAACTGAATTCATGGACTTATTGATTAGTGCGGTAACCTTTGAGCTTCTCCTAAATATTAGTCTGGTTCTGTTGGCGTTTTAATTAATGACTGAGGTATTGTGGGAATGGATTTTATTTCTTAACATTGGCTGTCTTGAACCTCTATAATTAACTTTTTCTGCATTAATTTACATTAATTTATTATGGAAAGACAATTTAGATTCATCCTAGTAGTCATCTGTGGGTTTTAATTTTAGTAAAAATAAATTGAGACATGTTCCTTCTTGTGGGATTCTTGCTCAACGGTTCTTAAGGTTTCCTGAACGTCTTCTTGAAAATTATCTGCCTCTTTACTTTTTTAATGCTGTATTATGTGAATTTTTAAAGGAATAAGCCACTTCACCTCAATCTGTGACTGATTCTGGCATGAAAAGCATTTTAAACTCAAGGTTGTCTTAAAATAACAGACAACTTGGCAAAGAACCAATTTTAAATTGGATGTTTAGTCTCTTAGTTACTAGCAGCCTGTGACAACGAACCAATTGTTCTCATTTCTTTAGTTGAATTTATTAAAAATAACAAAGACAACATGGTTTGACAGGGGGAAAACAGTATTATGGTTCTTGGCTAAAGACCTGGCGTCAGGTGCTGTTTCTTAGACATGTCTTATAAACTTTGTTTTCTGTATGTAGATTTTTAGGACACATGCTGCTTCTTTTGTTCTGTAGCAGTTTTTCTCTTCTTTTCGGACCGCGTACTTTCATCATTATTTTAAAAAGATTGAAAACTCTTGGCTTCTTAAAATGAATCAGTGAAGAAATTCTTTCTGGGAGTAAAATATAAAGAGATTTGTGAAATACATAAAAAGCATTTAAGACTAAAAGAGACTTGAAGCCTGTCTTCTATTTGAGTTCATAAAAATCCAGGATCTTTGTCAGAAGTTTGTAGTAACTAGTTACATGACTAGGTGAAGGGTTATGATGTAAAAGTTGTATAAACTGTGACCTGACTGTTCAGACTGCGTATGCATTAAATAATCTGATTTGTATCCGATTTTACTATCACATATGGAAGCTGCGCAGGTGGGATTTTTGTTTTGGAGGGTGAAAAGGGCAGAATAGGTAGTTCCCACAGGTATGAACCGGAAATGATCCGTGCCATCTTAGTAGGCAAGCGCAACACGTAGTGGACCCATGGCTTTGAGACCAACAAAAAGAAAATATGTGGACACTCTTGACCAATGTGCGAGAGAGAGTTGCATGAACAAAATGGCTGCTGTCAGGATCGACCTGACAAAGAAAATATGTCGAGCGATGTGAATAAGCTGCCTCCGATCTCCAACTACAACATAGTTAATAACCACCTAGTGAACAGGAAGAGCGTTTACACCATGTAGGAGTTTCATGGCCTGAAATCCATGGACGCTTCCAATCAATGTTTACACACAGATTTGTAAAGTATGTACAAACTCTTCATAATAAGGTACTGGAGACTGGCAGAGTAAGTACAAGTAGAAACTTGTAGCTTTTTATGTTGTAAAATGCCTAATCCCTTTATATTTTACTCCCAAAGAGAATTTCTTCGCAGAATCATTTAAGAAAGTCAAGAATTTAAATTTTTCTTTTAGAAATAACGATGACGCATTGTGCAGTGCGGTCCTAAAAAAAGAGAAACTTCACTGGCACAGAACAAATAAAGGAGTATGTGTCCTAAAAATCTATACCCAGAAAACAAACAATGTCTGTAAGACATGTCTAAGAAACGGGACCAAAGGTCTTTAGCCAAGAACTGTTCGAGGCTACATGTTCGTCTTAGCTAGCAGTTAAAAGGTAATTCAGCTTGTTCATCAGTAAATATTACAGTAAATATCACTATTTATTTATGTTAGTGTCACACACAGGTGAGTAGTGTACTCAAATTGTGCTTTAGTAGTAGTTGTAATGTATTTATGCTGTTTATAAGTTAGACAGGAACAAAGGGAGAGTTAGTTCTAAGCTTGAGGGTTTTTTTTAATCGTCGTCATAGCAACTCCATAGCAACTGCCTGTCAGTTACAAAGTTCAGTGTGATGTCACATGACAACCACTCATTGGGCGATTTGAATATGGGCGGGAAAATCTGATTCAGGTCAAATTTGGCTTTAAAGGTTTTATGTACTGAAAAAAAATTGATTTGTAAATTTGTTTAGAAGTAAAATATAAAGGGATTAGGAGTGATTTAAAACGTCTGGGCTGTATTGTTCATATATTGCCCTCCAGTAGTAAAATAATTGGTTAAAACGTTGTTAGATGCCACATAGAAGAGTGAAGTGTTATTTTAGTTCCACCATCTCTACATGCAGTATGTCGGATCTTAACTGGTCAATATGGTGTTGTTTTTATTAAGTCACGCTTAGTCAGACATAATTGTGCCAAACCGTGACTAAACCTGAACACTTCCATCTTTATTCAAACCTCAGATCTTCAGCCAGAGGCAGATGGTGTGGATTTAATTTTTTAGTATAACTTCTATATAGAAGAAAGGGGGGAAAAAAAACAAATCAGACAATCTTAAAACATGCATTAGGCTGAGAGATGCATCTCACATCATAAACTTTAATATGCAGCGCGATCTCTAAGTGCATGCTTCTGGTAGAGGTGGTAAACGACGTGCCTGTGGTGTTTCTCTGCTGTGTGGAGTTGCTTTGTGGCAGGCCGGGGTCGTTTACATGTGATTTGATAAGGATGGCAGCGCTCAAGGGCAACACTTTAAATCAAAGGCTGCAGACTCAACAACACATTTACCATGCTGCTTTCAAAGGCCATGGGAATTTGATGAGATTTTTTACACATTGTAAAGCAGAGGTGGACAACGTCTTATACTAGAGTCACTTATCCTTGTTTATTGATAAATTCAGAATGATTTCTGCTTTACTTGAGAGAGATTCTGCTTTTAAATTTTGAGCTGTTTTCCATTTCATTGGAACAGTGTTTGTAATTTGCTCTTGTTGGTGAAATTAAAGACCCACTCCAGTTGCAATTAATTAAATTTAATCTGTTTTTGCCTTTTAAAGTGGCTGGCTTTTCATGCTGCAAAGAGATATTTTATAAATATTAAAATTCTTCCAACGGATTCACTCCCTACAGTTTTATAGTTTCCCCTGACTGAAAATTTCATTAATCTAATATTGAATTATGAAGATTTTCTGACAATAAAACAGTGATTAGTTCTTCTAATAATCTTCTAGCTTTCCATCCCTGAGTGGCGACTTATTCTGTAATTTTAGACACAATATTAGAAGCAGCTGTTTCTACTCATTTTAAGAAGTTTTCTGGCCTCCCCGATCAGGACAAAAACTTGTGTGGGTTATAAAACAGCAACTCCACCTATCAAAGTCTTAAAAACTAAAATTACGAACTGGAAAGCCAAAGAGAAGAAGTCATTCAGAAAAAAAAAAAAGCTTATTGGATCCTCTATATTATTGCTTGTAGCCTTTAGCTATTTCTAAAAATGTTGTAGGTTTGGTTCCACTGGTTTTCAAGGTAGAACAAGCTATTTAACGTAACATTTATTCAAAAAGGCAGACCTCCAAGCTTGTGCAGCCGTTGAGAAGTAAAAAGTGCTTCATTGAGTGTAGAAATGAATAAAACGTTCTGTATAAAACCTCCTTTGTGAAGTCGTTCATAGCGTTTTGTAGTTTAAAAGCAATAATTTACATTGACGGTGGATTTTGCTCAATAGAGTTTCTCTGGGAAAGAAAGAGCCTCAATACTAACCGAATAAAAACATTTTGTGTTTATTATGTATCATAAACAGGCTTGTTTTTTTATTTTTTTAGGGGATAATTTTATGTTTCCAAGGTTTGTACAGTTGCTTTTAGTCCTTTAAAATCTACATAAGTTGTTTTCAAGATTTGGAAAGTGCTTGATATTCAAACTGCACAGTTTTGTAATAAAGTTCAATCAAATGTTTGATGGAAAGCATTTGAAACCAGATATATTCATACACTGCAATAAAAAGGCAAAAACACTTTTTTTTTTCTTTCCATCTTTCTGAAGTTAAATTCACAGTGCAGCTGATTTCACCATGCAGGGCCGGTCCAGTGTCTTATGGGGCCTTGAGCAGAATTTGACTTTTCTTCTAATAACACCATCACAACAACTATAGATTTAGTGATCATTGTAATTTTCTGAGATGTACATGGGATTAAACCGAGCTCAAACAAAAAGATTGAACTCATAGCATCAGATTTTAGCTTTAACACAACAATCTAACTACGAAGTTTGTTATAATGATTATTATTGCCATGGTTACCTAGAAGTTGGCAAGTTGCTGTTTATCTGTGGTCGAAACATGGTTACTTCTTTAAGCTACGTCAGCTGTCTGTAACATATTTCTTATAATTTATGTAGATTTGAGTTAAAATAAATTGTTTGTAATACATACCAGTGACCAGAGGCTCCATCTTAAATATGCAACTGGTTAAAAAAAGATGGTTAAACTTTGCATGCTGTAATACTGTGAAAGAAAAAAGAACCCAGTATTATATGGTGTTTATGAAACTTCATGCTTAAAGACATATGTTTTATTATAGTTTTCACTGTTTTGTGGTTCTATAGTGGAATAAAGAAACCAAATATCAGTATGAAGCATGGATTTTTAGTTATACTTGTTTTTTGCACTTTCATGAAGTAAACTTGCCAGTTCCTTTAAATTTTTAATTTAAGTGTTAAACAATTGAAAAACTGAAACCATAAAATCAGATTTAACAACACTGACATTCTTGATAAATGTTAAAATTCTAGATTTATATTCTGTGTTACAATGTAGAGGGATCTAAGCCTTGGGTCAGCTCATTGCGCCTTGGGGATTTATTGAGCAAAAAATTTATGTTGGTTTTAACTTAATCTATTTTTTTGTTTGTTTTTTTAGGGCCTATAGTTGTGTGTTGAAGTCTTGTCAATAATGTCTTCCAGTAACATATTATTACCAAGTCATACTTTTACATTTCCTGTCAGTGATATTTATTAATACAAAAACACGGTTGCTAATTCACCCACCAGACTTTGCAAGTTTTCTTGGGCAAAACTTGTATCATACATTACCATTTATTTGTTTGTTTTTTTTAAAGTTTTTTACATGTATGATGTTTTTTTTTTTTTTTCCTTTTCCGTGTAATGTTACTGGAAAAAGTGGACCAGCATGGCGTTTTGCGCCGTCTCTTGCATGGACCTTCATCCTGCACTCCGTGTTGCTTCACCACAGCTGCACAAGGTCAATTTCAAGGGTTGGAAATTAATTAACTGGTGAATTTCTGCTTGTGTTGTAACAACTCTGCAGAATAAAAGAATCTCTTAATGTGTTCAGAAAGTCTTGATCAGATAATGTGAACTTTTTGAATGTGTGGGGAGGAGAGACAGGAATTTAAAAGTAATAAATTAGGTATTGAATGAGGACTTGATTATAAGAGAAAATGATGTTGTTGCCTCTGGAGCATGATACAAAACCTCATTTTTATTTGTTGGCATATGTCATCGAATTATTTTCAGCCCTGGATTAGGTTTAATCTCTCTCTGGGAAGCGTCTACATCACGATGACATTAAATCACTGTGTGCAAATATGAGCTTTGGGTCATTGAAACCCAGATCCTGCATAAATACAGGTGAGGTAAACAGCCTGCAGCCACACACACCCAGTTTCATCAAAGTTTAACAGTTATAAATTGTAAAACAAGGTAGCGACTCGCTTAAACTCATTGTGCATTATTTAGTAGGACTTTAAGGTATTTCTAATCTTTATTGAAAACAGCTTTAAGTGTGTTAAAGGTAAGAAAAAGGAGACTTTCTCTTTAGATTTTCTTTCTGCGCGTGCTTTTTAAATGTGCATGAGCTGAAACTGTTGGTCTGTTCGTACTAGTGTGCCAAGTCGTCTGTTTACTGCAGTGATAATGGTCCAAAGTCAGAAATGTCAGCAGCAGAGGTAAGAAGTGGTTATTTTGAGAGCTCAGCTCAGCTCCCTGGGCTGCTTTTAAATGTTAACACTACAGTAACATCACAGCGAGCGAACCCTGCAAACTCCACCACACGCAGCCCAGTCCAAAAGAAACAGCAGCGTTCCCCACAAAGCCGTCCACACCCACAGAGAGAGCACCAGGACGCTGCTTAAGTAAATAAACAAGCCAATGCATGCTTTAATAATTTCAGTGCTTCAGCAAATACTGACACAGATCCTTCTGTTCTGTCAGCGAACATAAAGCAGATGTTCCTTTGACCATCGTTGGTATTTGAGGCTATTGTTTTGTAGCTTAAGTGATAGCCTTGGTTCTGATGTGAACCTGCCCTATGCAAAGCATTAGTATGCAGATTGATTCTTGTCAAGTGAAAAAGCATTGAAAGATGAATAAAAAGAACTAAAGCACCTCCCATTCTTTACCTCTGAACCCTTAAAGTGCTTTTGAAGGCTGTTTAGCACATTAAGTGGATAATATACTTTTTATTCTCTCAATGTAGAAGACACTGAATCAACAATATTTTAAACCTCTCCTGCTTCAGCCCTTTCTTTCTATTTAGTCTTTATTCAGTTTTGTTTTTAAATGCATCTGTTGTGCAAAATGTACATTTTGGATGTTTTTGTGATTCCATTTGGGTCTCAAATGCTTCTAAAAACAGCTCAGCGTTGTCCTGGCAAGAAGTTAATGTTTGTTGAGCCATTTCTAAAACGTCCAGAATGTAATATCACAAATCAGTGGGCTCTGCCCCGTTACCTACCACCTACCACCAGCTGGCTTTACTGCTGTAAGCGCAGTGCAATGGCTGCTGGAAGAGACACCTTGTTGACTTATCATTCAGAAGCCACTTGCTGCATTCTTTTTGGTTGTGCATGAGGCTCTACTGATGCTTTTCAAAGATGTATGGCTGTGTAATTGCTCATCTATTTCAAGCCATTTTTATGTGTGAGTGTAAACGTCGAGTTGTGGGCGTTCATTCTGAAAGGATCTCAAAATAACCAGAACTGAACAGGCTAAAATAAAATTTTTCTAGAATGAGTTTGTGCAAAAGATTTAACAGAAATGTTTTGCATAGCCCATAGCCATATCAAGGAAGCATAATATGTCACCTTTAAATTAATTCTTTGCAGTTGAACATTTAAATTCTGCTTTCCAGAACATTCCAGCTTTATATTAAACCTTTATCCAGTAACTCACAGTTGAAGGTGATTCCGTTTAATCCACCTGATTATGTGCAGTTAAGTGGACGTTGCTTCACAAGGTTGGTTTTTGCAAGTAATTTAAAATGTGTGATGGAGAATCAGAAGCTGATGATTAAAAATACATCAAAGAAAAGGCCAAAACCTTTTGGGCTGACTCACAAAACAGAAAATCTCAGAACAATGGTGTAGAGGTGCATCAAAAAACCAAGTCTGTGACCAGAATAAGATGATTTTCAGCTTAACTGGTCAGTCAAATACTCAAAAACTTTGGTTGCCATCACTGAATGGATTTAATTCAGTTTTTGAGATTTAACATTTCCAGAAGATGTGCAATCTAGGTGAAATGAAACTAAAGTTGTTTAAATTTTAGGATTTTATACATATAAAATAATCCATGGTTTATTCAGAAGAATAATACTAATGTATTAGATAGCTGCAGCTAGTTTAAACTGAAATAAATCTTCCTCTTTCTTGAATTGCTGCCTTCCTCCAAATATGATCCACTTATTATTTTGAATATTTTATGTTTTTGGTAGCGTTTAGAGTCGTGCATATTTAAAAACCAAAGCTTCGTCAACAGTCCAAAATGGAGGAAATATCAGCAGCTAAAACAGGGAATAAAACCTGTAGCAGCCTTTTGAAACTTTAATGAATCTTTGCATCTCTTATGAAAGAGAATAAATTATAAGCTCAATCTATTTCCTCTCTTGGTGAGAGTCTTTCTAGCTAAACAATGTGGTTTATTAAGAACAACAGCTTGAGCGCCACTCGGCTGTACAAACGCATGTCCACAAATATGAGCCAGACAGAGAGAGACGAGCAGCAGGCTCTGGCAAAAATCATTATGTTGCTGTTTCTTTGTGTAACAAACACTTGTTTACTGGAGCAATGAGGTAAATGTACCAAATATAACTCCTTTAACAAAATCTATACGCTGCAGTGGCAGCTGAAGAAGGGAGTCATTTATTTGACTTGAATGTTTCATTTGTCATGCATCCTGCTTTTTATTGTGCAGTTAAGCTTTAAAGCACCAGGTAGAGACGATGCACAGAAGACTTCTTGAAGTATTACTTGCTTCCTACTAAGTAATGTCTTTAAGTGTGTTTAATACATAAAACGTAATTTATTACTTTATTGTTGCCTTTACAATCTTGCTGGACGATAAGTTGTCCCTAAAGTTATTGAGATAAACGATAATATTGTTGTTTGAAGACCATTTTAAAGTAATACATTAGTAATGGCAAAGTAATGCAAGAACATGTTCTCACAGACCAATAAATTTTAAATCCTAATGAACATTTAACACTGGAACTGGAAGACATTTAAAAATCCAAAATAAACAAACAAAACAACAAAAACGACAAATAAAATTAATTATGAAGTCTCTGTAAACAGAAAAGGGCCAGTTGAGACCAAAATACCAAACTGATTACTTTTATCATCCAGTTCAAATGGAAATTATTGATCTCATTTAATTTATCATGTGATTAATTTATCTGTTGCCCTGTTAGAAATACATGTTAGAAAACCATTGACTTGTTCGGCACTTTTTTGTGCTGTGTATGAAGATATTGGAGAGGAAAGGTCTTCTGTGTTTGTTGTTGTTGCATTGAAACGGAGGAAGATGATGAAGAGTTTGCAGAATCTGTCTGAACATCTTGCCAAAGGCCCGGTGGAGACAATGAAATAATCTGCAATATTCCCGTCTACTGCTGTCCTGGTCCAACAGATCCTTTTACATTCCTCATGTTCCTTGCTAGAGTTTCAAACTATTTTTTAATTTTTTTTATTTTTATCACATTTCCAATTAGAATGAAATAAAAAAAAAAAGTCAAATTCTTCTAAACTCTTAGTTGTTTTGATTTGCTTCCACAAAATCTCCTGAACTCATTAGGAAAATTATTCTAGGCTTTAGTTAAGCTTTGTGAGGCTCCAGCAACTGATCCTGCATGTAAACAACCAGTTGCTATGGTAACTCACAATTACAGCGTGTTGAGATACAGAATCAATCAGGCAGCACTGCGTCTATCCAGAGTGAGAAAATACATTTAAAAATATGTTAAGAAAAATTTAAAATTTAAAAAAATTTTACTGGGAAAGAAAAGCTGTAGAAATTCTCAAAGAAAACAACTAGTGCAGTTCTGGATTATATATTTAATCTACATGCTTGCTAAAACCTAATTTGATTTTGATATTCTTTGTGCAACACATCAGTTACAGACTTATTTTCTGAGTTTGTGTAAATTGTCCCTATCAAATAAACTAATGAATGGAAATGAAAAAGTAATTCTTGTAACATTAAAATCTTGACTATTTCCCCTTAAATGATGCAGCATTGTGAGCCTGCAGGATATTATTGGAGGGTACGCACAAAACTATTTCCTGACCCACAAGGGTACAAATACATCTCTATATGAGAAAAATAAAAATATTAGTTTATTGCAACTAGAATGTCATTGATAATCATGTAATCACACTATTTCCTAATATTCATAATATAAATTCACACCTTTTCACCTGTTTTTCTAACAAAACTTTTGTTTGCTCATTTTACCTGTTCTATTTGACCTTTATTTTGAAAATCCACTCATTAGTGGCACTTCTGGTTTATTTTTTTATTTCACTTAATGACACCTTATAAAATTACAATACAATGAAGGGAAACTGAAAAATATTTAATTTTTTTTTACCAATGTTGTTGTTCCTGAGCTATATCCATGATGTGACAATCAGGTCTGTTTAAGACAATAAAACATGTCATTTAAGCCTACAAGGAAAAAAAAGCTACTGAAAAATTGTCCATATGTGCAGATTAATAACAAAAAGGTAAAAGGTTCATATTATAGCCATTTATTTCAGGTTAATCTATTTTCTGCTTTATGTTAAAATAAAGCAGCAAAGAGAAATGAAGCAATAAAAGCAGAATGAAATGCAGCAATCAGAATTTGCTTTCAAACAGCATCATTTTCTATGTCATTTAAAAGAAAAGTATAATATTTTAGAGTAATTAAACTGGACAGCTGCAGCTTTGTTTTGTGGTTTTGTTTGAAGTTTGCGAGTCAAGCTCAGTATCTGCTAATTGAACACTTAGCTTTAGTTGGACTGTTTTGTTTATGTGATGCACTGAAAGACTATTATACAGGCATTTGACCAAGAATGAATATGTTACTGCAATATTAACAATTCAAATTTCTATGGATGGAAAAGCTGACCGATAACTGCTGAAGGCAGACAAATGTTTACATCTCTGGTAAACAGCAACTTGGAGAGCTAACAGGGCGTTGCTCTAAACAATGAAGTCAGTGTGAGGTAAGAAGGTTGGGCTGCAACAAACAATTTCCTTCACGGTGAATAAATCACAGGTTTAATTTGAGTTCATTGGCTGCAGATGTTATCTGGGCTTTTTCTTGTGCAAAATGCACATAAAATTATCTACATTTTTAATTCTGTATATCCTGATATTTATCTGATTCCTTAGCATAAATTAAAACTCAATTTGACTTAAAGAGTTTCTAACATTAAAATATTGAGTGGAATTAAAGTTCAGATCACTATTCTAAAGTTACAACTACTCATTAATCATTTCAAAGTGTGTTTTTATTTTTAATGGGCAAAATAAGAGCTAATTTTATATGTATCAAGACATTCAAACATCAAATTCATAACTTAAAGGGATGGGAATGTTACATCTAAAACTGATTTAAACATCAAATCTGGTGTGTTTGTGTTCACTGCTGTTATCTACACTTTTGTTTTTGATGCTAAAGCATAATCACAGAATAAACATGAGTAATTTTAATAGATTTTAAGTTATAATTCAGCAAATTATTATAAATTTTGCTTTTTTGGGTCTTTATAGTAGTGGTCTGCTGCTGCTCACTTCTAAGAAATAACTTCCTCTATAGGCGTTTAATCCTTCACAAAATAATCAAGCTTAATATGTAATTATGATATGAAATGTGTAAGTTTGACTGCTTGTATTTACAATTTGGATTTTAGAACAATGAAACTTGATTTTAACAAGTTTTCTGAAAAGCACCTTCATTAAGCTGTTAAAATGCAGTTATTTAAATTTACATATTTAACAGTGGATTTAATTGATCTGTTTTGTATTTATTGGATTTAATTGATTTGTTTTGTATTTATGTTCATCAAATCTAAGGTCCAAGTGAAATTGTTGTTTTTGCTTTAGTATGATAAAAAAACTGCATTTTATTGAATGGAATATTCCAGGTTTATTGGAAAAGAAGAAACGTGTAGTTTGCAGCCTAATTTAAAAAAAAGTTTCTTTATTCTCATTTTGTTGAGTTTCTATAGATATTGAACCAAACCTCATGGAAAAACTGCAACAAATCTGCTTTATTATCATTTATATCTAAGATATCCTGTTGATTAGCAAAATTATCAATTATAGTCAATGATATCTTGATCTCAGCTTGAGTTTTAAAACTGTATGCTAACAAGGTGATGGGTAGCTTTCCTTTAATTTCCACAGGATGTAGTCCAGGGCTAAAACTATCAATTGGATTAATCATGATGAATTGATTATTGAAATAATCGTCTAATTTAGTAATCAATTAACTGGAGTATACAGACTCAAAAGGTTCAGTTGCTGACTGCAGTTGCATCCTTTACAAATGATCAGCATAAGCTAAAGAAATTCAATAATTTCTTTATTATTGAATCTTTATTTATTGAAAAACAGGGTTTTTTTGGATAAAAAAACCCTTTTTATCCAAAAAAAGGGGTTTTGGATAATTTATTTGCATCTTTTATTAAATTTCTAATATTGTGTAAAAGGGATTAAGTGTTTAAAGGTTTTTTTTATCTGAATTGTCAGAATAATTGTTAGATGCAGCCCTAATGGAGTCTTTTCATTTTTCCAGCAGATAGCAACAAGTGGGGGAGGGAAAGCGGTGCAGTTTTCTATCCAAGATGGTGTCATGTTATACTGACTAAACCACTGCATCAGTGATGGACCTTTTTTCCTCTTAACCCTCCTTTATCTAATCAAGACGACCAGGTTTTGTTTTTGAAACCTTTTAACTTTTATTTTCTCAACTGAAAAAAAGCTAAGCTAATTAGAAACGGGTTTCTCCGACATCAGCTTTTAGATATTCACTGTACGCTTGGCATGTTTACTGCATTTTCAGCTGTGATTGTTCCCGGGCCGGCCAGCTGCACGACAGCAGGGACGACAGCGAGCTTTAGGGAGTATCAGCGGTTAGTCTGATCAGCAGAGTAGAGCTGCGGCGGGACATGGGAAGCAGATGTTTGCGGCCTGGCTACATCTGCTGCAGTCGTTTCAGCCTGATAGGATGGCTCCGTTTCAGGGCAAGGAGATAAAATGTAAAACAAAATAAGGCAGAGCGAGAGAGAAGGAAGGGGAGTAAATGCCCGAGAAATCTTACCAGATGGAGCAGAGAATAAAATATTTGCGACTGAGGGGGGAGAAAGGGAAACGTGAAAGGAAAGCATCCTGTTTGCACAAAGGAGAGAAATGGACTGTTCATGTGGGAAAAGCGTTTGAAGATGGATGAATGACCAAACAGATAGCAATGTTGTCAGTGGGGGTTGATATGTGAAGTGAAGGGTAAAGGACAAAGTAAACACTGAGAGGAAAAGAAGTGAAAAGAAAACATCCATGTGTTGCATTGAGATGAAGAAAACCACATAAAGCAGCAGCAGCAGAGGATCAGCCTGTTTGATGTGAAGGGAAATGATTGATGAGGGTATAAACTGATGAATCTGAAGACGTTTGCTCGCCGTCTTTCAGATAGCGTCTCCTAAAGGAAAAACTGTAAACTGATGAAATTCAGCCGGAGCAAGCAGGGGGAGTTGGATGCGTTCTGCAGCAGATTGCTGACAGAGTGAAGAGATTGACGCACAAGTGAAAAGATAAGTCCAAGCACGCTGCCAACTCTCCAGCTGATATGTCAGGCTGGTTCAGCTTCAAATATCGCCTCAGAAATACTGACAGTAGATATTATTTGTTGGGGGAAAAAATGGACTTCTGTCAAAATTTAGATCCACTTGCTGCTGCACATAATGAACAGATGCATCGTCAGAGGAAGGGGTGAAATGCAGAGTAACAGGTTAAGAAAATACCAATCTGAGTCTGACGATGGGGCTTTGTATGCTTTGTTATGATTGAAATAAATGGAGAAAAGACGACGTTCTTGTTACCTTTTTACACCATGATGAGAGCTGTCAAGAATCAAGTATGGTGCATCAAACCATCACTTAAAAAATAATTAAAACTAAGGGACCCTCTGGTGTTTATGAATTGCTAAAATCTGTGAATACTTGGGACCCATTCCAAAGAATAAAAAATCTAGCATTTATTGTATCGTTTCATTTATCATGGTAATCCTTTTTTAATAAGAATTTTGGTTTAATAATACCAGCCTTATGTATCCACGGCTGCATTCAGATCAGCCGACTGAGTCTGCTTTAATCAAACTTTCATTTGTTTGCCTAAAAAGTCTGGTTGATTTGTGGATGTATGAATGTTCAGTCAAATTTATTGTAAATGTGGTATGCCTAATAGCCTATGTCTATACCAAAAACAGGAAGTGGACTATAATGCAAGGCATTCTGGATAAATACAACCGAAACAAATGCACTAGTTTAGCACCAGCGGGAGAAAAATACAAGAGAAATCCCACAGCCGCTAAAATCTGAAGCTACTCCACTTTTGTTTACATTTTGTGAAGAAGGAAGTTGCTCTCATGTCTTCTTCTGAGGTTTCTATGTCGTTACCTGCAGTAGTTCTTGCTGCAGCGCCACCACAGGTGAAGGGGCAGAACAGGTTTTGCTATTAATTTGGATCGTTTGACAGAGCGCAGTGAGAAAGCAAACCGCACCAGCTAGAAATTTAACAAATGTTGCAGTTTTGTTCCCCAATCAGGTGTGAAAACACCCTTAGTTTAGTCTCAGCAATAAGAACAGAATGACGGAATCAACTGACTCTCACTCTTTGGTTACCTAGCAACTCTCTCACTCGTTACCTAGCAACAACCTGTCGAGTAACTTGCGCAGCAGCAGTCTAAAATTTCACCACTGTCCCTCATAGTGGTTTAGAAATAAAAAAAACAATGACGTGGAGTGATAATACAGAAAAGGTCACACCACTAGTCTGGCAGTATTTCAAATATTTAAAACAAAACCTAATCAATAATTATCGATATTGTCTGAAACGCTTATATTGTGATACGTTTTTCACAATATAATGGTCACTCCACTCTACCAGACTGGAGTGATCATTGTAGAAATGTTTGCCATAAATTCATTGTAAACCTTGTTGTTTATAACTAAACATTTGGCTTAAAAGAAGCAAAAAAAATCAAGAAATGTGGTTTTGGAAAATTGTATTAATTTAAAACGCGTAGAAACTCAGCTTATTGATATCTGGATCTTAAGCTCTGAAATCTGGGTAAAAGTAAACATTTCAAGCAAAAAATCCTTTTTTCCCCCCTTGAGGCTCTCATTGACCCTCACATTCTCAGTTTCATTCCTGTTGCTGTGGTTTGCTGGGATTCCCCCCTGGAGCTGGATGTGTGAACAGGTATCAGTCTTAAACATCGGTGCCATCAGGTGAAGAGGTAGTAGAAAAGAGGAGGGCCAGATAAATGACTTCTGCATGGTAATGTCTGACTGCTTTATGAGGCATCCTGGCTGTGAATGATAGCCTTGCTCTCGTTATCTGTCGATTGGGGTAATTGCTGTTTGTCAGAGTCGGGCTGATGGATGGTGACCCAATCTGCCCGGAGTTGGGAGGGATGGAAGGGCGAGGCATCACTTTTCATCACTCTGCACAATGTCCTAACAGGGAAGCTTTGTGATTGTATCTATTTTAATCGACTTGTGTGTGTAGTCTCCGATGCAACTACCTCCATTTTTATACTTTGTGCGTTCTGTACATCCATGTTATTTGGGTTCATGCATGCAAAAGTTTGTTTTTGCATTAAGGTTGCAATAATTAATTGTGATTAATCAATTATTGAAGTAATTGTCAAGTAATTTAATTGGTTAATCAAGACACCAGTATACAGATTCAGGCAATTTGCTGAAACAGCAACGTATTCAGAGCTGTAATTAAGCCCAAACTGTTCAAAACAGATATTTTGTCAACTATTAATTGTGATTAATCAATTACTAAATTAGTTGACGATTATTTCTATAATCGATTAATCAGTATAAGGAGTATAAAGACTCAAAACAGGCAATTTGTTGAAAGAGCAACACAGATAGAGCAGTAATTAAGCCAAAACTATACAAAACATGTATACATTTAGCAAATGATTAACCAATTATTGAAATAATAAACTAATTTAGTAATTGATTAATCGGTAACTGGAGTATACGGACTCAAAAAAGGCAATTTGCTGAAAGAACCACACGGAGACCTGTAAAAGGGCTGAGCATTTCACTTTGATGTTAGAAGTATTTTATGAGCTGCAGATGCATCCTTTGCTGCATTTCCAACAAGAAATTTTTTATTTTTCTATGTATAAAAAAATACATAGAAAAATGTATTTTTAATGTATTAGACTTAAATAAAAAACTTTGAATGAGCCAATTTTTAGCCGATTAATCTTCAGAACAATCGATTAATCAATCAATAAAGTACTAGTGCTGCAACTAACAGGGTAAAGTTAATCTGAGCATGTGAGTAAGTCTTTTGGATTCATTAGACGTAAAACGCTGGTGCCTAATGCGTTGCAGTCGCTCCGTTTCTGCAGCCCAATCCTCTGGTGTCGCTGGATGTGATTGTGCATATAAATTCAAAGTCCCGCCCGTCATTTGTGTTTCTGCTCCAATAACACCGAAAACAAATCCAGTGGCACCCAAGTGACCAAAAATTACAGCCCAACATGACTGGTCACACGCCAAATAATGAAGGACAACTGCGAATACGAACAAATAAATTAGCCTGCAGGATTTCTTTTTTCATTAGAGTGTCAATTTGGACCAAGCTCTGTGTTTTTTGTCAGCTTCCTTTCTGCCTGCCTGACTGACTGATTGGCTGGCCGGCTGACTGATGGTGCATTTTGCAGAATGGAGGAAGGATGATTCATCGAGGCTCTCTGGACTGCTTGATAATCATTCCATCTGGGACGTGGGACAGCCTGTCTTGTCACTGGCACATCACTCATCGTTTGTCCTCCTCTTGCATTCCTTCTGTCTCTCCATCTTTCCCAAGGGTCTCAGATAACACCGCAAAAACACCAAATCAAACCAAATACTTACCAAATCCAACTATTTTTTGTGGCGACATGAACTTAAAGTTTTATCACAATATTTTATGGTTCTATTGTGATAAAGGAAAAATTGGCGATTAGAACTATATATTACTGCTTTTTAAGCAAAACACAAATACTGCTTTTGAAAAACATCCACTAAAATAAACTTTTTAGGAGTTTATTTTAATAAACTGATTTGTACCACTAATCTGCACTTAATATTTATCATTTATTGATGCTATCATTGAACAAGCAGTGGAGAAAACATTAAGACGTACAATCTAAGGCTGAAATGATTAATCAGATTAATCGATTAAAATGATCGTCAACTAATTTAATAAGTTATCGTCAACTGAAGTATATAGACTCAAAAAAGAAAACATTCATAGCAGTAATTAAATCAAAACTCTACCAAATATATACACATTTTGCATTTAAGATTAAAAACACTTTGTAAATCTGTTTTACCAAAAATCTTCAAATGGTTTATTTTTAACTTCACAGGGTATTCACTAAAGGAATACTATGTTATTATTATTAATAAAATGTTTATTTTCTTATTTAAGTTTAATTATTTGCATCTTTTTAATGTATTTCTAATATGTTTAATAAAAATCTGTAGATTGTGCCAATTTCTTAATCCAATTAATCGTCAGAATAATTGATAAAATAATACATCACTAAAATAATTGTAATCTCGACACTAGAGAGAGTTTAGGAGTTTTTTTACTCTTAATTGGAATTTATATCGATTTGATTAATTTATTTCAACCAGGTTTTTAAAAACAAGAAACCAATCAATCAGCAGGACAGAGAAAACATGTCCATACTTTCAAAACCACTTGTGTTTTTGAAAGAGTAGGAAGAAGTGAACTTATTTAACCTTTTCGTTCTCAGTCGACATCGATAAATAAAAATTCTTACAAGAAAGTAATCAGGATAAATGATAAACGATACGATAAATGTCCACACCTAATGTCCACTGACAGATTATTTCACTTGAAATTTGCACTTTTTCATCAATACTAAGGAATTTTCGACTTACAGAAGCTCCTATTGCTTGCTAAAAAGTTTCTTCAAAGTTAGTTTTTGCCTCATTTCAAGATGTTTGCACTAGAAACTAGACCAGAAATAGTTGGTAAGGTTTTGTGTTTTTGCAGTGAAAACCCTCCGCCCTGCAGGGGGTCTGTGACGGCGGGCAAAAAGCTCTCCACCTGCCTTCCCACCCTGCGCCGCTGCCTGCCACCGCCACTCGCCTGGCGTTTGATTTAATACCAGCCTAAGTGTGAATAAATTCCTGTCACAGCCCATTAAGGGGGCCTTGGAGAGATCTCGCCTGTTATTAATTCTCCACAGCTCCTCTCTTCCCTCTTTTAGTTACTATCTCTCCAGCTCTTACTGCTGTCTCCCGTGCGCCCTCGTCACCCTCCTCATCCTCTTCCTCTTCCTCCTCGTCTCTTGTTGCACACTGCCTTTCTTTTTTAATGCCTTGTTAATTACCGAGCCTGTCCTCCTTTATTCAAATGAGGAAACAGGAGAAATTAAATGTAAGAGGTTGTTTATAAATTCAAACGGTTCACTCATCCGTCTGTCTTTGCTCTGGTCTTTGGGAGAGTTGGATGTTTGTGGATAATGAATCTCGGTGGTGAGTTTGATCTAGAAACAGGCAGGAGTACCGCCGTCCAATCCGCCAACCTTTACGGGAGTACCGCCGTCCAATCCGCCAACCTTTACGGGAGTACCGCCGTCCAATCCGCCAACCTTTACGGGAGTACCGCCNCAACCTTTACGTCGGTACCGCCGTCCAATCCGCCAACCTTTACGTCGGTACCGCCGTCCAATCCGCCAACCTTTACGGGGAGTACCGCCGTCCAATCCGCCAACCTTTACGGGAAGTACCGCCGTCCAATCCGCCAACCTTTACGTCAGTACCGCCGTCCAATCCGCCAACCTTTACGGGAATGCCGCCGTCCAATCCGCCAACCTTTACGGGAATGCCGCCGTCCAATCCGCCAACCTTTACGTCGGTACCGCCGTCCAATCCGCCAACCTTTACGTCGGTACCGCCTTCCAATCCGCCAACCTTTACGTCGGTACCGCCGTCCAATCCGCCAACCTTTACGGGAGTACCGCCGTCCAATCCGCCAACCTTTACGGGAGTGCCGCCGTCCAATTACAACAATCTGTCATACTGATCATGCATGTAGCTACAGTGGAAAGGAAAAACTCCCCTTTAACAGGAACCAGAACCAGAACCTGGCTCATTTCAAGTGGCCATTTGCCACTGACTGACTGGAGGTTTAAGAAAACAGATGAGCTGAAGTGTGATTATTTTATTAGTGAAGTTTTATGTTTATACCTCATAGATTATCTGAGGAGAACTTTGAACTCTTGAGTCTGGAAGGAGATGTTCACCTTTAAACTCTGAGAGTTTCTTCTTCCCCGTCCTGCAGACGTCACCCCTGCTGCTCTGCTCCGCTCCTGATTTCTCCCTGCCTCTCCTCCTTTTTATCACTTCTCTCCCATCCTCCACCTCTCCGGTCAGTGTCCAGCATTAGCAGGCCGTGCACAGCAGGCGCCCCAACCTCTGTCTTATTAGTAGACACATATGCGGCCCATTAGGGCTCTTTGTGTGCCAGGAGCTTTTTAATTGTTTGGCAGGGGTCAAAGTGGCACCAGAGCTTCAAAACTCTTGGAAAAACAGTGGTGGCTGTTTTTTTTTTTTTTGGGAGTAAGAGATTTTGTAGCGTTTTGTTGGTTTTAATGTTGAGGGCAGTTCTCAGCTGGTTTTATTACAGCTGCTGTTGTCCTGGTCATTGGACTGTTGATGTAACATTAACAACGAAGGGATGAAGAGCTTTTTGTTGTCAGATATTTGTGTCTTTACGGACGTAAAGACACGGAAAATACTAAAATATTTATATTGAGTTGATTTGAAGGTTTGAAAACTTCTTGAAATTTAGATAAAGATTGTTTAGTGGTTTAATAAATCTGTGCTTTGGGTTGAAATTGGATTTTCATTTTTAGTTTACACAATTTAATGCCATCCATCCATCATTAAAGCATTAATATTCATAATATTCTCATTATTTCTGGCGCTGCTTGGATTATGTTTCCTATTAGCTGTTCTGAAATCCTCTTTACCTCCATTCTTCTCTTCACTCTGTGAACAAAAAGCTGCTTTTCTTTTTTTTCCGTTCGTTTGCTGCTGCGAATCTTAACATCAGAACATGAAAACCTGTGAAGAGTCGGTTTAGTTTCCATGAGGGTGAGACTCGGCTAACGGGCCTCCTCTCTCTGCTCCTTTCTGCATTAAACAATCTCCTACAGGTGTAGGGAAAGCTTTAAATCGGAATGACCTCTCTTTTATCTTTCTACAAATCTGCGTGCTTTGCTGTTCCCCTCTCTGCTAGCTCCACTCTTAAGACGATAGCGGTAATTAGAACCTATATTACTTCACTGGAGACGTGCCACAGAGGAGCCGGTTTAAAGTGAGTGAGCGATTGTGCCAATTAAACGCACGACTGAACCACGAGATGCTTTTGACGTTTGAAGAACTGCGGTCGGTTTTTGAAAAACATTCAGATCAAAGGTCTTTTTTAACCTGACAGCCCTCTGCTGCCCATTAAAAACCCTCTAAATCTGATGTTTGCTTTGAGTGTGAGAGGAGACGTGTGACCTTAGATGATATAAGCTCCTGACAAACATTTGATGGAGATGAAAGGACGACATCCTGCCTGGTCTGAAATTGACACGGCAGGATATCAGCCTGCAAATGGCAACTTCAAGATCTCAGTGCTAACATGCAGGCTTCTTCACGCAAGTTTATGTACAAAATATGCACACAAACAAACGGCAACATGCAAAACAAAACATTAGTTGTATTTTTTCTCTTTAAAATGAATGTAGGTTATATTATATAATCATTTTATGTACATAATGTGCCTCCGATAAAGCAGACTTTTATTTTAATACTTAGTTTGATCAGTTTTCATCATAAAGCTTTTACCTTAGCAACTACTTTTTCTTCTTTTGCTCTTTCCTTTGGTTTATTTTGTTTATTTCCTTTTAATTCCTGTAAAGCAGTTTGTGTTGCCTTGTTGCTGAAAATGTGCTATATAAATAAAATTACCTTTACAATAGAGCGAACTAGAAGGTCTGAATTATGTTTTTAAAGATAGATTCATGGAGTGCACACCTTATTTTATTTTTTTAAAAGGTTTGCAGTAGATTTAATAGTATTAGCATATAGTTGAGCCGTTATCGTATCGTTGATCGTTAATCGTGATACATTTCTTTGCATTTTTTTGCCCTCAAAACATTATTGGGATTATTAGTTTTACTAGTTTCTCCAATGTTTCTTCACTAAGCACCAATAAATATTAATTAATTAAAAAATATCCAGTGGAGTTACTTTGTGCAGTTTAGTGATTGTGAATTGTGTCCTAAATAAACGTATTACATGTGGGAATGTTTTTCAGTAGCATTTTTTGTTTTTGTTTATTTCTGTGCCTTGTCGTTACAGAAATACAGTTACCTAACAAAACAGTAATAGTTTTTATCGTCACAGTTTTTATCACTTTTAACAAAATATTGTGATAAGACTTTAAATCCATTTCGCCCACATCCATCCAATTCACAATCTGCATTACTTTCTGTCGGTCTGTGACATTTAGTCCATTAAAATGCATTCTAAGTTTGTGGGTGTAAATACTTTTCCAACATAATGTACCTGATTATAGCACTATGTTATCCAGAGTTTGTTTAAAAACTAAAGAAAGTGGCAGGCAAAAGACGTCAGCTGTTTCCACTCGCCTTCCAGCTAATCAATCACTACGCCTAGTTTGTAATTTAAGAGCTTTTTAGACTCCTCTTTGTGCTAAAATTGTATTTTCTGTCAAACCGTTTTTTGTTGTTGGTTTTCATAGTCAGATATAGGAATGACAACAAATTGTCTTTGTGACAGGCTGCGGCTGACTAAGTCCCTAAAGATCCAATTTAACTTGAGTTTTTTGCCAGGTTGTCATTATGTGTTGTTGGTTTATCTGAGTTTAGGAGCTTTTTTATGGCTAAATCATTTATTGGTCAGAGTAAATGTGGCTTTACGAAGACTATTCAGAAAAACCCAAATACCTACTGATAAAGAAGAAATTCTGGCTCGTGAAATGTCTGGGTATTGTTACACAGCACAGTTTGTAGATATAAACAGACGTTTCAATGCACTGTATGTTAGCATGTTTGTCATGATTGGAACTGCAGGATTGAAATCAATTACTGACTTTCAGCGATTTACGTTTTGTAAAATCTCCCTGTTTTAGTTCAAAAAGCTGCTGGCTGACAATGACTAGCATTGGTTTTAGATGGTAAGAGTTATTAATATAATGCGCTAAGTCTTAAATGTACAAAAGAAAAAGGGACACAGTGCTTTGCTACTAATCATCAATTAAATCTTTTTCCTGACCTTGTTATGTAGTTCTAATAGTGTTAAGAAAACAAAATAGCGAGGAAGAGGGAAGTAGTTCAGATATGCTAGCTTAACTTTGACAATCATAACGTGTAGATGTGATGTGGAATTGGATGTTTTGGTTCAGTTAAAAAATAAAACAAGGCGACCATTATACCAACTCTGACATATCATCAATAGAGCAGGTGTTTAAAGTAGCTAATCAACCACCGCAGTGTTAGGTTAGATACTAGCAGCTAATCAACCACCGCAGTGTTAGGTTAGCTACTAGCAGCTAATCAACCACCGCAGTGTTAGGTTAGCTAATAGCAGCTAATCAACCACCGCAGTGTTAGGTTAGCTACTAGCAGCTAATCAACCACCGCAGTGTTAGGTTAGCTACTAGCAGCTAATCAACCACCGCAGTGTTAGGTTAGCTA
>CAEFZY010039156.1:0-11924 GCA_903066815.1 Brachyrhaphis roseni
GTGACTTTTACCGGTATGTTTTTTTTAACCAGCCCTGTTAGTGCTGTGCTACCGTATTGCTGCTGTGTTACTGCCGCATCACAGGCACTGTTTGGAAAGAAAAGCTAAGGTATATTACTAAAACTTTGAAAACTCTTTCTGTGTACCGTCTGTATGTAGGCACGTGCGGCTTATAGACAGGTGCGGCTTATGTATGTACAAAATGGTTTTTCCTTTAAGAATGTACTGTGTGCTGCTTATAATCGGGTGCGCTCTATAGTCCGGAAAATACGGTATATTAAAAACTTTGTCTGATTTTGTGTTTTTGCAGTTCGTCACCTTCCATCCAGAGCTGTTTCACTTAAAAGAGACCTGTTTACTTTCATATGTTTAAGAGCATGCTCTACTGAGTAAAGGCACATTACGTGCTTTATGGCGTTTCCACAGCCCGTTTCGGCCCATTTCATGTTTAATGCAGCGGCTGCTTGCCTCAAGAACCGGGGCAAAAAAGAAAAACAACCCTCTCAATGTGGCGTTTCGCTCCACATCGAGTTCTTGTTTTCAATACCGTATGAGAAAACTCATCAAATTTCACATTTTCTTCTCTTTGTTTTTCCCCCACAGATGAAATCACCAACAGTTTCCGCCGCTACGGGCACCTGGTGGTGGATTGGCCCCACAAAGCTGAAAGCAAATCCTACTTCCCACCTAAAGGTAACAGCAGGTTGTCCCGCCTTTCGCTCATCAGAGAGATGTGCATCAATAAATATCGCTGTGGGTGAATCGTTTGCAGAGACTCGTATTGCTCAGCTGCGCGTCGCTCAAGCTGGGCTGCGATGCAGGTTTCTGTTTCCTAGAGGAATCACTCCTGTAGGGTTTAACTATCCAGCTGGAGTTTGGATTCAGAATCCGTTTCCTGAGAAGCTGGGAAGTATTTTTTTTCTTTTACGTTGAGATTGTGTTTGTTTTTTGCTATGAAGGAGTATTGGGCCCATTGTAGGTAGAAAAAAAGGAGTAAATATCCACCAAAAAGACGCAGAAAGTTTTAGATTAATCTGATACATTTTCTAGAAAAAACAAGGTAATTTAAAGTCAAGGAGGAAATTTATTCCTCCTTTTTTGTGATTCTCAGAGATTTTCTAGAAAAAAATACGGTTTCAAGTTTAAAATTTTTGACATTCTGAAATTTTCTGAGCTTCAAAAGTCGAAGATTTTTGACCTGCTGAACTCAGAAATTTCCACATTTTTTCTAAATTTTTTTCAAAATCTCTAAATTTTTGAATTTTTTGGGCAATTTTTTAAGCTTTCAAACTCAGACATTTCCACATTTTTCTTTTTTAGAAAATTTGTAAAATTAATCTCAAAATTTCTGAACTTTCTTCTAGCAAATTTTCAACCTTTCAAATTAGGAAATTTCCACCTTTTTTCTAGAAAATTTCTCAGATTATAAAATTTCTAAATTTTTTCTAGTAATTTTTTTGACTTTTGGAGCTCATAATTTCAAAGATTTTTTGTGGAAAGTTTCTGAGACTCAGAATTTCTGATTTTTTTTTTTTGGTCGTAAATTTTCAACTTTTGGATGTCAGAAATTTCTGTTTTCTAGAAAATTCCTGATATTAATCTAAACATGTTTTGGTTGAAATTTGCCCATTTTGTTCCATCTGCCATGGCCCTAATGTGGCGCCATTATTAGCTCTTTAAGTTTCTGTGCGGCTCTGCTTTGCTTTTAGCTGCAGTTTGTCTCATATTATGAATCTACTCTGGAAACAATCGGCATTCCATCTGCAGATGGTAATACACAGTGAGGACCCGTGAATATCTCTGCCTGTTTTTCCTCTCCCCACTATTTTTACCTCCTTTTTTTTATTCTCAGAGGGATTATTTTGAATCGCCTCTTGTAATCCAAGAGGGGGGGAATGCGGCATCCTTTTAGGGGAATGAATGAGCTTACGGCAGCTGGAGGACGCCGCCATGTAAGGGAGGAGGCGGATGGGTCCGCTCATCTGTGCAGTGTTCGTCTCTCGCTTCTCAAACTTCCCGTTTAGCGTCTCGCTCTCCGTTTTATCTGGCCAGCCGTCTTGGAAAGGTGACAGAAGCCTTGCAGCTCATGGCTTTGGGATTTAGAGCAAAGTGCGTCCAACGCCTGTGGGACTGAGAAAAACGTGGCTGTGAAAACATGTCTGACCCTTTAACTGATTTCATCTGTTTCCCCCATGTGACAAAATAAAAAAGAAGCAGTTTTTAAATAATGACTGCTTTTCTAAAGCGAAAGGCCCATTCAAATCGATTTGTTTAAACTGCCGTCCAGGAATTTTGGCTCACTAGTCAGAGTTGGATCCGACTTTGATTAGGCCACTTTTTTGTTTGATCTTTATCTTAAGGTCTTAACGAAGGAAAGAAACCCCCATCAGAGATCAAGCTGAACTTCTTCGCTTGTCCGTCAATTTTAGCAACAGTGACAAATAATTTATTTTTAAAATTTGACATTTCATTTTAATTTTGTTTAATATTCAACAAGCAGAACAGATAATCCACATCGTGTCATTAAGATGAATTCATTCAACTTTTTCTCTGTAGTGACCAAGTTTTGAAATCGGGTAACATTTCACCAAATGAAGTGATCAGAAGTTGACAAGACTCTCTGAACATTTGCTGATCCAGCAGACACTCACCTTTATGGAAGAATAATCCTGCCATTCTCTCTCTGATGGGAAGTTTTGTTATGTTGATTGATTTTAGTGAGAGCTCTGCAATGTTGTGTAAAGTTGAAACTGCGTGACTGCACCGAATCGTCAGGTAATCTGCCAAAATGACAGATGGCTGTCTGATTTTTTCCGTCACCATTTAAAAACCCCATCAGAGACAGGTAATAGTTGATTTCAGTTATTTCGGCATCGTGTTGATACGGTAGCCGACAAGTGGGAAATGCAAACCAACTCGTAATTCAAAAATCAAATACAACTGAAAATGCTGTGAACAAAAAATAGACGCAATAAGTGGAAATTCCACAAAACCAAAAACAACTGCAAACTTTCTCCAGAAAACAGAAATCCTCCAGACCACCAGGGGGAGTAACACTACCTATGCGAACATGTTGTAAAACACTGCATGCTTGAAAACGTAAAACGTGAAGTGTAACGTTCTTTTTCTTCCTGTTCGTCCCGTTAAATCTTGACATCCCGTCTTGACCGAGAGTCGCATTTGATTTGGTGGTCGACTCCCCCTAGTGGCCTGGAGGACTTTCATTTTTGTTTGCAGTGTTTGTCTGTAGCATTTGTTTTTTTAGTTTTTTGTATCGTTCATATGTTTGGAGCTCGTTTTGCCGTTTGCTGCACCGTTGAATGTGTGACGACTGTCAGCTTAGCTTTCTTCTCCTGAACTGCTGACAGTTTTACTCCATATGTAGGTCTTGGAATATTTCACTAAGATGTGTTGTGGAAACTGTGAGATGGGACTTCATGTTCTCTTTGGTTAGAGGTGGTTTTGCCTCTCGCACTGATGATTTTTTTTCCTATTATTGTTGAATCATGACTGCTGATCCTAACTGGAGTTCTTTAGTTTTTGTGATGGGTTATTCATTTCATTTTGCCTGCCGTTCCTTAAAAGGTTCGTTTTCTCCATTACTGGATAATGGCGCCTGCTGTGGTTCGCTGAAGCCTCTTACAAATGGTTTGGTAACGCTTTCCAGATGTCCAGTGCATTACCACTTCAGTCTGGCTTGGGTCATCATAACAAAGTGGCCCAAAAAGCAATTTGACATGTCAAAGTAAAGAAAAGAGCTCAGGTTTGATTCGACCATCAGGTCTTAATTCTCAATACTGGATATTATTTTTTTTAACTTTTTTTTATACAACCAGTTAAATTCGACTGTAATCAAACATAACTGTGTGATGCGCAGAAGAAGAATGTAGATGTCACACTTCAGCGTTCTGTTTATGGATGTAATAATGGCGCCACCTATGGATTGATTTTAACCTTCTTCATTTCTATGATGGAGAAATATTGTTTGATTAAGATATTGATTTGAGGGTCTGGCAGTAATCAGGCCAATGTGGTTAGCAACAATAAACCAAAAAATATGGATAATCACAGCTAATTTCTACAGAACAGAATTAGAGCCAATAAAAAAATAACAATAAAAATTTTGACTTTAAACTTTCTAATTCTGTGTAAATTTATGTCAAAATTCAAATAAATAATCAAATATTCTACAATTATGTTGTTAATGTATGAAAATTATGACATATGTTTCTTCCTTAAATCTTATAGGATTTATAAATGTGAACTTTATCCCGATTGAAAGACTGTCCCGAATCTGTTTGATACATTTGAATTTTAAGACTAGATTTGCCTGAAATTTGATTCTGAGGAAAAAGTCAAAATTCTGAGAAAAAAATAGAATTACAAGAGGGAAAAATCACAATTCTGGGAAACATGAGAATTCTGAGGAAAAAAAGTCTGAATTTTCTGGAAAAAAACAACCCTGAATTCTGAGAATGTTTTTATTTTTGCGTGTGTGTGGCCGTAATCCTCTTCCGTAAATTGCCATATTAGATGGAAATTATCTTTTCACAAAGGGACAGGATTATTTGTCTTTTTCCTTTTAAATTATTTTTGCAAAAACAATAAAATAAAAAATCTCTTTGCCAAAAGATGATTTAGGCAAAAAAAAAAAAAAAAAAAAATTACTGAAACATGTCAGTGTGACAAGAAGAGAAAACAGAAGAAACCCAAGAGGAGGGAAACGTTTGTCTCTGCCAGTGATCTGCAGAATGTGGGATATTCGTCCAGAGCCTTTTGAGCATCCATCCAGGCTTGACCGAATGGAAGATAACTGTCACTTTCCACCCTGCTCCTCGTTAAACCGCCAGCAGCATGCGCCTGTGCCGTTATGAAAGTGTTTTTTGTTCAGCGGTGACTCCTACTGTGGCTCAGTCTGGCTTCGGGGGCCGGGCCTGGACTGTTTTGGTGCTTGGGATGAAGGTCAGGCAGAGACGGAAAGTTGATGCCAAGGCAGGATTGTTTCCCCTCAGCTTCTTCTTTCTGCTAATATTGTCACTCCCTCCAGTAATGGATCAAAAGATGTAATAAAAAGTGTTGCTCTGATGCAGATCCATTTAATATAGAGCTACTTATGTTAGAAAAGATCGTTTTGATGGTTGAACTGAGATGTGAACATGAATGTTCTGTCGTCTTGTTCAGATAAAATGGTTCTTGCAGGAAGTTTAAATGCAGCGTTCTGTTCAGAAACTTAAAATCCTTTTTTTAAAATCCAACTCAAAATATCTGCAGGCTCGTGTTGTTAGCCCAGCCTCCAGTTCCCTGACATCCATCACTTCTGTTTACAGACACAACAAGCTGCCCTGGGGCATTAAAAAAAAGCAACGTTAGAGGACTCCTGTTTGCTGGAGGCAACAACAAATTTAGCTGCTGGTTGGAGCAACAAGTAGCTCTTACAAATACAGCAGTAGGTGGAGAGCCAGATGAAACTTCAAATGAGAGTAAACATCGAGTTTCATTTCGTTTGCAGGTCAAGACCGTGACTCCAAACCGTTTAGTTTATTAATGTAGCACCAACATGTTTGATTCATCCTACATTATATTCATGGCTGCTAACTAAACGATTAGTGGTGCTAACCCAAAAGCGCTAATCATAAATATTTGTTCCACTAAAGCTAATGCGCTAAACCAACATAGCTAAATTGCTAACGCCCTCAATTTAACCATGTTGATACCCACAATGCATCAAAAACAATAGAAAACATGAGAACAGGAAACAGAACTGCTGCGTAAACTATTTTAAACCACTTCAAAATAAAAGCATGAACATAAACATTTAGCCACTGAAGAATTAACCGTTTACTGAACAGCCACGTAAATTAGCTTTAGAAGTTTATCAGGAAAAATTGCCACCAATAGCTTCATCAGTGCCTCAATCCAGAGTAGAGAGAGTAAAACAAAGTGGCATTAGACCAGGCGTACTCTATGAAATTTGCTTAATGGGAACAACCCAATTTTTCAAAAACTTGTTTTTCTGTAAGAAGTTTTTACCCTAGGTTGAGGTGGTTTTGAAATAGATTTATTTTGCAAAACTACAAGAAAGAAAAACACTTTTCACATCACATGAGTCACACAATCAACAGCCAGGTGTTACTACTGGCAGAAACGACAAACAAGAAGTGGTCGGAGGATGATGGTCTGTCTTAGTTTTTTTTGTTGGGCAATCTGCAGCTCACAGCATCTCATAGCTCATAGAAAGTTGTCATTCGAACGTGTTGAATCTAAAGCTCTTCTGTACAGTTTCCCCAAAACGCTGCACATGTCGTCGCTACGAAGTATAACGTTTATCGCTCCAACGCCTGAATAAGACGACAGCGTCTCCTCTAATGGATGAGTTATGAATACATCTCCATCGCTACCGTGAACAAGCTTATTCACATGTGATTTTAATTTAATTTTAAACTGAATGGAAACAGTGAAATTGTTGGTTTTTTGCCCCCACTGATGTTGGCAGAATATAAACAAAAATTTGTAATGGAAACAGAACGAATGACTCAATCAGAGAAAGAGACGGTGAAACACAGAATAACCAGATTGGGAATACTTTCTATAAAGCAGTGAGTTCTTAAAGTTAAAAACCCATCAAAAGGAAAGACATTGGAAAGCCGAGCTGTAGCCACTGATGCTCAAAACCGATTCCTTCAGAGTACAAGTGAGACTCTGTAGTCATCGTGCCGCTGTCGCTCAAACTGCCTCCCATCATCCAAACGCTCATTGCTATTGTTGGCGATGAGCTTCAGATGTGAGGGAGATATTTTGGTCTGTGACTTGGGGCAAAAGGAGGAGGAGAGGTGAAGGTTTGGTTGTGTGTACAGCGTCGTTTCAACTGTGGAAGCTGTAAACTCCTGAAAAGCGCTTGCGTCACACAGCAATAACTGTACCTTGAAAAGGTTACAACTGCAGTGTCCTTTGCCTGCAGATGGTCATGATCAGCGTTTTATAATTTTGTTTTTATCACACCATGAGTCATTCAGCGCAGAGGTCTGTTCTGTGTACTGTCTCTGTGAATACAGAGAAGTGCCCCAGTTTCAGCTAAATCTTCCTCCATTACCCGGGCCTTGATTTATCTTTTCCCCCGTTGTGTTGGGATTACACTCTGAGTGACTGCTTCAAATTGAGATGATTAGCAATGCTTGATTTCTCTGCTTTATCCTCAAGTACTCCAGTTTTTCTAAGCCTTTGAGGTTTTTCTCATCCTCTCTTCCCCTCTCTTTCTTCAAGGTTATACTGTCTCCAGTAAAGTAAAACTTAAAGGTTAGAGTAAGTCTATGGGCTATACAACACATGTTCATCACATTTTTTGCACAAAATCCTTCTTAGATAATGAGATTTTAGTCCGGTTAGTTTCAGAATGAGCCGTTTTAGGACCTCTTGTCACTTTAAAGCCAAATAACCTGCTGCTTTCCACGCCCCCTGACTCAGCATTAGCCATTTAGACTCGCACGTGAAAATGACTGAAAGCGGATACAGAAATATACACCCATACATCTTTGAAAAGCAGAAGTAGAGCCTCCTGCACAACCAACACGAGTGCAACAAGCTGTTTCTGGATGTTAAGTTAATAACAAAACACTTGTCTTTTCCAGCAGCCATTATACAGTGGCAAAACCAGCTGACCAAACACGCTGGAACTCCGCTTGGGTTGCTAGGTAACGGGCGGAATTCCACTGGGGTTGCTAGGTAACCGGCTAGGCTGATTTGTGACGTTACGTTCTGAAGGTTTTTGAAACGACTCACTTTCCGGACACAAAAAAAAAAAAAAAACGGCTGGGGGGTTTTGTTGTTTTTCTTTTTAAGAATCATTAGAGGTACAGATGGAAGTACAAAAACGTGGAAAATGTGAATTTTACATAACAGCTCCCCTTTAAGAAAAATCCTAGCATGTGTTGTTCAGGTGGCGTTATTTCTGATGGTTGAGCTGGTTGAGAACCAATCCGCAGACGCGTCTCAGCTGCTGAGATAACCCTGGACTTAAATGTCACCATTTAAGCCGGAGAGGCCAGCAGCATGACTCGGTCAGTCGCCGTATCTGGTCATCATTGGATTAGATTTCCGCCAAGTCAACATAACTTTCACTTGATGAGGTAGAGGGAAGACTTGGATTTCGATCTCAGGCTTTGAAGTGCCAGTGGAAAGATGTTTGCGCTCTGCTAAGTGACTGACCCCTTGGTGACTTGGGTGTCGTTTGCACCGACTGAGCCAGTAGGAGGGGAGCAGCAGAATAATCTACCTAAACTTAAAAACTTCATTCAAAAACACTTCATTTAAAAAATAAAAATGAACAAAAGATTTAAATTAACACCAACAGGGGAATGTGTGACCTAACTGCCTTGATGTGAAGTTTGAATACACTCATTTAGAGTCTGAATCTTACATTAGTCTAGAGATTTTAGTGATTTATTTCAAATGTAAATTTTTTATGTAAGTTTGTTTAATTCTTCACTCATTCCCTCAGTCTCTCTTGTTGGTAAAATTCATTACTGTTGCTCTATTATTGCTGCGACATGGAAAGAAACGGTTAAATAATGAACATTAAGTTACTTCTAAACACATCAAGACTAATGAAGTGTCTGCTGAGAGTGACATCTTCCGGTAATCTGACAATATGTCGCCTCCCCATGAATCAGGAAAGTATCCGTCCTGTTCGTTGCTCATTGCTCTTTCATGGTGCACACATTGCCTTACTTAGCAGACGGTGCTGAGAGCTCAGGAGGAAAGCTTTCTAAATCGCAGGCACGAGCCACTGCGGATCTCCGCTCTCCCCCCGTGGCATAAGCCTCCGCACTGCGCCAGGCTGACGGAGGCAGACATCCTCAGCAGCGTCCGGACTGAATGTCAGTTCATTCGCTCAGATTAAAGATGATGAAGCGGGTCACATCGATTTGGAGAATTGCTAATATTTACTATAAAGAACCCCTGTCCACACACACCATTACAGGTCTATTCCTTCTGACGATTCTCACTTAGATCCATCCATCCATTTTCTTTACACCCTTGTCCCTAGTGGGGTCGGGAGGTGCTGGACCAAACGTGCTGGAGCTCCACTTGGGTTGCTAGGTGACGGGCTGGGCTTGGTTGGGGTTGCCTAGCAACCAGGGTTGCTAGACAAATTGTCACAAATCAAAGTCTGCTGATTTGTGACCTTCCATTCTGAATGTTTTTTAATTTTCCTGACACCTAAAAACATAAACTTATTCCCAAAAACGATTAGTTGTTTTTCTTTTTTTTGTTTTTTAAAGCTCTTGGTCTGTTGATCGAAGCAGTTGAGACCCAACTGGAAGCACAAAACCAGTCAAAGTGGGAATGTTTGAGTACCAAGTCCCGTTTCTAAGCCCAGAAAAGTGCAAATATTGTCTCACTAAAGCGGCCTAGTTTCAGTCGGTGGGTTAGTTTAGTTGAAATCAAGAGTTTGTTTCACTTTCAGCGTCTTTTCTCCACTTCCTGAAAGACTCCAGAGCCTATTTCTGAACATTCAGCTTGTAAAGCCCTCATTCATTCTCTTCCCACCTTTCCTTTCCTGCTTTACTCTCTTTTCCATCTGCCTCTCTTCCCTCCCCCTCCGGGTCACAGAACATGTTGTTCTCTCTCACACTGGAAGAGCTGCTGGCTAGCTCTGCCTTTTCATGCCTTATTTTTACCCCATTTAAGTTTCTCCTCTCTCTCTCTGAGGGGCGATGATGTTGTCCTAAACCTCAGATTTATCCGAATGACATCCCGTCCTTATGTAAGCGTCAGCCGGCCGATGATGAGGCAGCTTTCCGGTGTGTGAACCCAATTAGCAGAGAGATTATTTGGACGTTTAAAGCAGCTGGTAGCGGTTTGTGTTTTAGCCCCGCTGTGTAAATAATGGTTTTAATTAATCTGATCTTTTTGGATTATTGTAAATATTTAATAGAACTCAGGATTGTCCTTAAAGTTCAGAAATATTTTAGTTAAATATCGGATTTTCAGATTCTGTATCAAATGTAGACATCTGATTCTTCTTTTATTCCTTCGTGTGTTCATGCTTCCTTCCTTCATTTTATTCAAATCTGACATTCATTCCGTAAATCCTTTTCGTGTCCTTTTATCCTCCCTTCCTGCCTTATTTCCTACCCTCCTTCCTTCATTACTGTATCCTTTTGTATTTCCTTACTTTCTTCCATTCTTCCTTCTTTCCTTACCTTCTAATCTGTGCTTCTCTTCTTCCTTCCTTCTTGCTGTTCTTTCTGTATCTTTTCATCCTTTCTTTCCTGTCCCATGTGTTTATTTGTTCTTCCTTCCTTCCTCCTTTCCTTCCTCCTTTCCTTGCTTCCTCCCAACCAACCAACAGATTCAGTTATAAATTTAATTCCAGAGTTGAAAAATAAGTTTTAAAAAGGAAAGTTGTCCTTCAGTCCAACAGACCTTAAGGATGAACAATGTCTCCATATTTGATCATTAATATGCACTGTCCCTATTTTCCATCAAACATATAAAAACCTGAATCTGAATGTTTTCTCCTTTCCTTTTCTTTTCTCGCCTCACTAAATGTTTTCTCGCACTCTGCCGAGTCAGCCATTTCTTTTTTATTGCTTTCTTTTCTCTGTTCGTCTCAACATCAGCAGCTCCACTCAGGAAGGGACGAAATCAAAAATACATTATAAAAAAGACAGCATCATTTTTTTAAAAACTCCTCCATCTTTGCACATTCTGTGTGTGTGTGTGTGTGTGTGTGTGGGTGGGTGTGTGTGTGCTGTCCTGTCCTGACGCTGCGTCCTCTGGCCGCCGGGCAGCGCGCGATACGCCGGGATAATCAGCCAATCAGATCGCTTCTTATTCCCCTGACACACAAACGCCAACGGGAGGGAACAGCTGCTGCTCTTTGACCAGATTAGTTTGAGGCTTAAAATCCTTGAAAATTAATTTTTTTCAAGGTTTGGAAAGTGCTTGAAATTCTAACTGCAATTTTGTAATAAAATTCAGATAACATTTGATTAAAAGAATACCAGATTATTTCCACAACTATGATTACTGATTATTTTTGTATCATTTATCTTGATAATTAATCAGTTAATCATCAGTATTTTTTATTTTTGCCTTTTTTATGCAATATTAGAAAAACATCTACTGACTATTTTTGAATAAACTAACTAATAGTTGGTTAGTAAAAGGTAGATTTGAACCAGGTGCCATTTGAGGAGTATTGGCTAAAACATATTTATAGACAAAAGTTTTAAAAAAAAAATTTTTTTTTATCTTAAATGTAAAATTTGTTTATTTTTTGCAGTTTTAGTTTAATTCCTGCTCTGATTGTTCTTTCAGCAAACTGCCGTCTTTTGAGTCTCTATACTCCAGTTAACTATTAATTGATTATTTAATTAGTTGACGATTATTTAATTAATCGATTAATCAAGATTAATCTGATTAATTGTTACACTGTTGTTTTTTTCTTGCTCTCAAGATGTTAAATCAGATGAAAGTTTCCTTGCTTTAGGTTAGTTACTAAATGCCAGAAAATGTAGCAGGAACATTTTTTAAAATTTTTTTTAGAACTTTTTGTATTTTGTGTTTTAGCATTTACCATAGTTTCCGGACTATAAGCCGCGACTTTTGTCACACGCTTTCAGCCCTGCGGCTTATACAACGATGCGGCTTATTTATGCATTTTTAATTTATTTATTCATTTATTTTTTCCCTAACGGCCGCCAGGGGGCGCTCGAGCAGAAAAGGTAAGAGTGAGACAGGTGGAATATATGTGTCGAGGAAGACGCAAGTTTAATGTAACTTAACACGTTTCAGTGCACAGGAGGAAGATGAAGAGGCTCTCAGTGACTTTTACCGGTATGTTTTTTTTAACCAGCCCTGTTAGTGCTATGCTACCGTGTTGCTGCTGTGTTACTGCCGCGTCACAGGCTCTGTTTGGA
>CAEFZY010039161.1:0-33530 GCA_903066815.1 Brachyrhaphis roseni
CATGTTGGACACAGCAAACATGTGGAAGAAGGAGCTTTGGTCAGACCAGAACAAAATGAAACTTTCTGGTCAAAATGCAAAACTTGGAGAACTAACACTGTACATCACTCTGAACACACTATCCACACTGACAAATATGGTGGTGGCAGCATCATGCTCTGGGGTACTTCTCTTCAGCAAGGACAGGGAGGACGGTCAGAGTTGATGGGAAGATGGATGGAGACGAATACAGGAAGAAAACTTGCTTGAAAAAGACTTGACTGGAGTGGAGCTTCAGATTCCAGCAGGATGGCCTCAGTACAAATCAGAGCCACATACAACCAAAAAAATACAATCTAAACAAATGTGCAAGTCTAGTGCTAGCAGGAGAAATGCCTTGTGTTCTTTACTAAAGAGAAATCTTTCAACTGATAAAATCTGAGGTCATTCCATTGTTGTTTATATTTGGTGAAGAAGGAAGTTGTGATCAGTTTCTTCAGTGGTTTTCATATTGCTTTCTTCAGTGGTTCTTGGTGCAGCGTCCCCTCAGGCAAGGGTGGGGGAACAGGTTGCTCCTGTCACATTTTAAAGGCACTTAACCCTAGGTTACCAAGTAATGTGCGTACTGGTGTATGTGGCTGTAGCATAAAACATGTACATGACTGGAAAGACGCATTTCCCTTAAAACCCCTCTTGCTGAATAACGGCCCAAGAGTTGGGTCATGGGAAAACCAGAGTCTTCAATCCAGGCCTTGAATCCCTGGTCCAACAACCCTGAATCCCCTCCTCAGTATTCAGTCAAGTCCTGCTAATGACTTTATATTACTCAGTTGTTTTGAAGCAGAGACACGGGCCCTCGAGACCTGGAGTTGAAGAGCCCTGCGACAGACTAGGTTTGAGTGAATGAAATGTTCCGTCTCCTTGACAACCTGCTCAGAAGGCTGTCAGGATGTGTGTTGTACCTTGTACAGAGAGTCGGGGTTGGGTTTGTTGCGGATGCCCAGGTCGTGTTTGAGCTGCCCCAGGGTCCTCATGCCTGACCAGCTGTCCTTCTGACCAGCAGGGAGCAGCAGAGAGGTGACAGGATTGTAGAGTTGAGGGACTGACACTGGGTACCAGGAGCGCAGGAACACGATGTCTGCACACACACACCAAAACACACTGCACATCACACTGACTTTTCCACTCAGCAACACTGATCTGGTATGTTGTGGATGTATTTGTCTGGAGGACACATCAGCAGGGTGAATTCACTGCAGCTGAAGAAAACATTAGTAGAGCTTGTAGAAAGGGGGTGTGATCCTCAGAGCACAGTTAACTGATACATACTTGAGAAATGTTTGCACATCTCATCTGAAGAGGATCCCAGGCAGGATTCCTCAGAGTCTCTAAACCAAACAGTAGTGATGAGAAGCTGTGCACCATAGAAACACTCACCACTCATGAGCAGTCGGTCCTCAAATGTGGCTCTGAAAGCTCCTGCAGGTGAAGACAGAGCCTTCTTGATCTGACCCCTGACCCCCGACACAGTTCGCACCGAGGTTCCTTCAAACTTGGCCACCTCCAGCACAGTGTTGAACATTCCCTGAGCAACAGAGCAACATTGGACCTGCTGCAAGGCAACATTGTACCTGCTGCAAGGCAACATTGGACCTGCTGCAAGGCAACATTGGACCTGCTGCAAGGCAACATTGGACCTGCTGCAAGGCAACATTGGACCTGCTCGTGAGCTGGTGTGTGTAAATACACAGAACATGTTCCCACCTTAACAAAGCAGGTGTTCTTAAAGATCTTAAATGGATATCCAATCAGCTTGAGCTTCTTCACTATAGTCACTGACTTGTCCAGATCCAGAACAACTCCAGTGGCTGCAATACGAAAACTGGCCTGCAGACAAAATATAAAAACTGCACAGCTAAAAAACAGATTTTAAAGGAAACAAGATTTTTTTCCTAAACCTGGAAAATAAAGATTCTCAGATATACTGAGAATCTAAAGTAAATTGTAGTTTATCAACATGGAGTCAGTCTTACCTTAGTTCCAGTCACTGACTGCACAGCCAGGAAACCAGAACCCTGGGGTGTGATGGGACCTGTGAAGAGACAAACCCAGAGAAAAGGACTTTTGAAATTACAATGTTTGGATATTCAAACATAAAAAACCTTCTACCAGAGTACAGATTCACTTGAAATATAGGCTGTCATGTAAGGTCTTAAATATCCTGAGTTTTATCTGCTGGGTTTCCTTAGAAACTTTGTAATGTACTTTGAGTGATTAATTATCTGGGGTCACTGATATATAAATACATATATTTAAAATAAAAACAGGCAATGCTCAGCCTGGCAGTGGGGCAAATAAAGCCTCATGCTTGCCAGGTTTGAAAGCCACTGGGGGAAATCCTGGACAGTCAGCAATTTTTCCCACCTGGAGAAATTGCTCCATCTATAAATCTGCTTGAAGTGTGATGGCATGATGTGGGTTCTCTGTTCAGAATGTTGAATATTATTTAAACTGGCTAATTAATTGCAATTGAATGTGCCATTATTAACATATAAAAACAGTTAAAAACAGATCATTTTAGTTTCTGTCCATCCACTGAATCACACAGAGTGACCATTAAATCTGAATGAAGCCAGTTGTCATCAGTTTGAAACAGACTCAGTGGTGAGTGGAACTTTCTTTTGCACAGAGCAGCAGCGCCTCACCCCAGATGGAGGCTCCACAGTGCATGTGCTGCGGCGTGTACTTGAGCAGGCGGTGGCGCCCGTTGTGATCTTCCATGTGAAACAGAGGGATGGTCTGGAAGCGGCGCCAGCCCAAGGAGAAGATCAGAGGATCCTTCGTCTTCAGGATCCGCTCATACCATCTGTGTTTCTTTAGTCGCATCTGGCACGCACACACACACACACTTAATTAGGAATGGTTTATTGTCCATGCTGCAGAAAGCTCTTTTGTCAGCTGACAGTGTGTGCATGTTGTCAGCTGACAGTGTGCGTACATACCTGGAGATATCCTAAGTTTCCTTCGCTGGAGCCCAGCCCGCCAAGGATTATGGGATAATGGACGTCAAAGTTTGTCACAAACTCACAGGGCAAAGAGCTGATTTCCACCCGGATGTACATTCCAGGTCGGAAGCCTTCATACTGAACCCTGCTCTCATCATCCATGTCCCCAAACGCCGCTCTGTTCAGCTGGGAGTCAACAGGAAGACAGACAGGAACCAGTCAGTCAGGCTGGAAGCAGCAACCAGTCAGTCAGGCTGGTTCCTGTACCTCCGCCTGCTTCTGCAGCTCCTCCTTCAGGTCGTCGAAGTATGTGGCATCTCCATCATCATACTCGGAGTTGAACCGTTCCTTCAGTCGGCATTTCTTCTCCAAACGTTTGTTCTTCTGAACCTCTTCATCATCCATCTTCACGTGGGGCTCTTCATTCCCATCATCATCATCGTCCTGTGTATCCTGCAGATCATACGGTGTATTAGAACAACTGTTGAGATGGTCAATCTGCACCAGTAACCCCGAGCAGCTGGTCCCATCATGAGTGTTTCTAGTTGAAGATGGACAGCAGCCCCATGAACCCGTCACAGAGCTGACCTGACCTCTGGCTCTTCAGCAGTAAAAGCTAAAGAACCTCAGCATCTTTACAAAGGATAAAGATGCTGAGATAAATGAGATTATTACTGTACGTCACGACAACTAAATACACGTCCTGAATAACAACTATATTAAACTATTTTTCCTGTCTTGTTTTGGTTTGGGTTCTGTCATTGGTTCTGCTGGTACATTACATCAGACATGTGTGAAGACATACAAGCCTCTGAAGGAAAACAAACTAGGTTCTTCAAACACAAACAGTCAGACATCTAGCACTGCTGCATCCCATACCTGAGGCTGGCTCACATGGACTTCTCCTGTCTCCAGATCTTCAAAGTCCCCATACAGCTCTTCTAAACAAAGCATACAGACCACTCATATCAGTTCATCTTCCATATTGTTGGAATAATATCAATAGTAATCACAGGACAGAAAGGAACTATGAAGAAAAACACCCAAAGACACTGTTGGGTGAGACTATCACAGCAATAGAGGACTGTGATTGAGTTTTAGTCCTCTGCTGAGGAAGATAAGATCGACAGATAAAATCAGCTTCACATGCAGTTTCCAGCCAATCACCAATCTCCTGAAATTAAGGAAATTGGTACTGGTGCAGGTGACCCCCGACCCCTAATAAGAGCATGAGAGTATAATGTAGAATAGAGTGAGCTTCTGTTGCTGAACTCTTCTTACCGTCTTGTTTCAGCAGTGTGGCTGCATCCTGGCCTTCCTCCCACTTCCCCGTGACGAAGCAGTCCCTAATGGAGTCCAGCACCTGAAACACACAACATTCCATCTCAACATGGCTGCGTTCTGTAGGCCACCAGCTCAGCGGCCTCGGTGTGGACAAGGCAGGTGGAAGTTGACCTCTTGGACATCCCAGTCGTGGCCGGTGTCAGCATGGAAACGGGAACAGTCCAGAGCGTTCGCCTGAAGCTTTTTGGTTTTCTGAGGTCGGCTGACTCTGAACAGCCCTCCCAGTTCCTCATCCTCTTCCTCTGATTCCGTCACCTCAACAACTTCAAAACAAAGCCAGTTTGAGACATCCTTCAGAGAGCCACACTGTGTAGATGTTAGAAAAATGATCAGAATATAAACATTTTATGTAGGGCTGAAATGATTCCTCGAATGATTCGAGTACCTCGATTATTAAAATTCCTCAAGGAAAATTTACCTGCCTCGAAGCTTCGTTAATTTATGTTTTATTATTTAGCACCGTGTTCCGGCCGGGACATTACTTGCGTTGCATGGAGCTCTGACTTCCGCCTCTGAGTTGTTGATGAAAGCTAAGTGTTAGCAGTATAACATCCAATCTTTAAGTTTGTCCCATGAGGATTTTATTGATTGACGATAATGCCCCGGTTTTCATCGTTTTTGGGGCACAAAAAATGACTGGTGCAAAGCCTGGAGTACAGCAGCCTTTTTCCTCCAGGAGCTCCTGGTCGAAAGCGAACGGCAGGAAGAACGATGCAGGAATATTTATACAGGTGAGCGTATAGACTGAACACGCCAGGCGGCTGAGTAGTTGGTGGTTACAGTAGCTTTACGGACGAACAGCACAATAAATTTCATATCATCCTGGTCTGAACAAACCGGTGGTGGAGCGCATCGTAGTAATACATGGCTGGTAGATGAGTTTCTGAGTGTGATGAACGAAGGTGCCATAAATATCCCGTATTGCGCCTCCCCATCCTCTACATTAGGTTTGTTCATTTGTCATTCCCCCCCGGACTTACGTTCATCTGTTCCCTGGTCTATCTCCACCCCAGTCTTAAGAATAATCAATAGATTATTCGATTACTAAAATATTCGTTTACAACAGCCCTAATTTCATATCAGTTGATATCAATAATTACTCTATTTTTTTTGTTTAAATATCGAAAAAACTGGTGGCGTGACCATTCCAGTTTTATCCACATTTTTCTCTCTACATTATTGTTTTTTTATTTTTTATTATGAGCTATGAGGCACAGCAGTGAAACCTGAAACTGCTGCTGAGCAAGTTACACAACAGGTTGTTGTTAGGTAACACTTAGCTGCTTAGCTGGCTGTGAGAGGTGGAGCGGCTAAAGCTTTTCCTCTGCCTTCATCTCCCAGAATGCTCTGCAGATCGGAGTTCAGTGAAATTACTGAATATTAAATCGTATGCATTATCTATTGACCACATGCTTATGGTGATAAATGTTATTGATTTACTGCCACAGCCTAATAGATGTTCATAAATGAATCACAAAGGCTCAATCATAAATCTACTGATTTATTATCTGAAGAAATGAAACCAGACTGCGCACCTGAACCATAAACAAGTTTTCTCAGATTTGGGACAGCTTCTTGTTGCCGTAGGAACGCCTCCGCTGCTTTCTGCTGCAGACCTTCCTTCCATCTGAGAGCCCCTGTGGGTGTGAGCATGAAAAGAAAACACAAAGTCCCTACAGGTCAGTGGCCGATCCTGTTGGTAGAACCGGGTCAATCAGGAGGATGCAGTGAGGGAGGGGAGCCCCCTGGTGGTCTGAGCCCAGTATGAATGTGTGAGTGAATACAACAGTTCAGAATCTATGTGACTGAACATGGACTGTTGGGCTTCATTTGAAGCCTGTCAGAGACATTACAGGTCTCCTTCAGAGATAAAAAACTAACAGCTTTGACTGGTATACAGCAGCAATTAAAATGAAGAAAAAAATAAATAAATAAATAAATCAGTAAAGAAAGCTCTCTAAGCTCCTCGATATCTAAAGGCTCAAAGAGAAACATATTAATACAGTGAACATGTGGACAAAACTGAAGCAGATCTAAAGGACCAAGGATAATTACCCTCCTCCTCTTCCTCACTCTCTCTTTCAGAATGCTGCTTGCCCAGCTCTTCACCGCCATCATCAGTAAGCTCATCCTCTGATTCTTCATCCTCTTCCTCTTCAGAACTGTGGCCAGAGTCTCCGGGTGTTCCAGTCTCCTCTTCACTCATCTCCAGCTCGTCTTCGCTGTCTGCAAACGCAGGCAGCTCAGCACAGCTTCCTGTTCTTCCTCTCTCTGTCTCCAGCTTCTGCTTCTTCTGGGGTGGAGCGCCACCTGCTGCCATCTCTTCACATTCAATATCACCTTCATCATCAGCCCGGTCACTGCCTTCACTATCATCTTCCTTGTTGACATCCTCCTCCTCCTGGGTGAAAATCACCTTCCTTCGCTCTCTGTTGGTGATGGGATCCCAGACACTTTGTTCTTCAAGTATCTCCTTCTCCCTAACACACACACAGTTGATTAGGATCATTATTATGATAGGTATCTGAGTGTGTGTGTGTGTGAGAGAGAGCAGACAGATGAATCAGTACACCATGTGAGAACAGACCTGGTGTGTTGGCTGATGTGTGTCGGGTCCAGAGTGGCTGAGCCAGTGAACAGAGACACCTTACTGGCAGCCATCTTGGTGTCCAGAGTAGAATGTGTATCAATGAGAGACTGGACCAGCTCTGTGGTGGGGCGCGCCTCCTCCTGTCACCCAGCAGGTGGGACAGTGAGCAAAGGCCAGGTGGTCATAATGAAATGCTCAGACCTTTCATGAAGAAGCGTGTACCTGCAGCTGGTTGACGTGGCTGGCGGGCAGGTCGATGTAGACGGCGTCCTTGTCATAAACCAGCCCACCCACCCCCGCCATGGGGGCGTACAGCAGACGCTCCTTCTCATTCAGAGCTCTCTTCTTCTGAGCGTCAGGAAGTGGACACGGGTCGGACAGGAAGCCGACGTCTCCCACCTGGAAGTCTCCTACACCTGTCCTCAGACACCACATTACAGCAGCAGGTTGGCTTTCCAATGCAAAGCCTTGACTAAGATTGAACTATGTTTGATAGGCTACATTCACACAGCAGGCAAACATGACCTTTACCTGACCTTCGCACCCATCAGAATGATCTGTGATCTGAGCGACTTCCATATGTTGAACTAAATCAGATTCTTATCTGATAATTCTTAAAGTATCTGCGATCTGAACATCCATGTCACATTTTATCAGTCTTTTCCATCGATGATATGAAACATGCATCATAACTGAATCAGAAGTGAATCTCAAAGTGCCAAGAGGGTGAATCTGTGAAGGTTTTCAGGCCTGAACACATCACTGCTCTGCTGAGTGTACCTGGGATGTGGACCTGGCCTTTGTTTTTCAGATGTGCCCCTCTCAGATAGCCGTACAGAGAAACCGTCCGGTCACATTTAGGATCCGTCCTGACCTGCTCTGGGTCTGTTAAATCCTCCATACTGAAAAAAACAAAACAAACAACAAAAAAAAAACCTGAGAATTATGAAGAACTGAAATATAAAAACCAGCATTAAGAAGATTCATTATTGATGCCTTCAGGTGATGTTAATGTTGTTAAAGCAAAACTCAAATTACTCACAGCCCAGTTGTTCATTTGATTTTCCTAATAAACGTGAAGATAAAGAACCAGAAGTCCCAGCTCAGTAGAGATCATGTGCATATGGTTCAGTCTGAACTGTTTACAGCTCCTTATGGAGGAAGTGACATCACAAGATCCCAGCTGCTGGGGCCCATCATGTGATCTTGTTCTGTTTGTTTTTGTAACTTTTTTCTCTAAATTGGTAGCAATCCTGCAGAAAATATTTTCTGATGTTTTTGGTGATGCAACATGATATTAAACAGATTGTAAATTTGATGCATTAAAACTGAATAACACTTAGAAATCTAAAACAAACTTATGGAAAACAGGAAAACAGCTGAAACACTGAGTTCCTTTAAATAAAGACTAAAAACCCTGTTTAGAGTTACTTTTGATTAATAATAATTCAAACATGGACCAACATATTCGATGTGTATTGCTGATTTTGATGATGGCACTCGACAAAATATAATGTTTGTTACTGGTTTCTCAGTTGGTCACTGCATGCTGTTTTTAGGACTTTTTATTTTTGTTTTTATAATATTTGAACTGCTTTGTGGCTGAAATGTGCTAAACAAATAAACTAGACAAGGGATTCCCAAGTCCAGTTGTCCAGAGTTACCATCCTGTAACTTTTAGACGCATCTCTGTTCAAACACTCCTGGATCAAATAAACTGCTCGTTGCCAACCTATTGCAGAGCTGAGAAAATTCTCACATTTTGAAGCAGAGATGCATCTAAACATTGCAGGATGGTAGCTCTTGAGGACTGGACTTGGGGACCCCTGAACTAGATTGTTTAAAATTTTGGTTTGCAATAATGTATTTAGCCAGTGTCACAAACTGGGTAATTATGGTAATGTTATAAGAATTTTAATTCATGTAAACGAGAGGATCTTCATAATGTTTACCAAGCCCAAAACGAAAAGTAGTGTTGGTTCCATGAGGGCAACAACAGATAACAATGATTTTAAAATATGATTAAATTCAGTTGTTGTGTGCAACATAGCGATAAAGTTGCACTACTTAACAAGTGTCCTGATGTAGATGGTTCAATAACCAGCTAATTGCTCTTGATTCTTAATAGTTTTCAGAAGTATACACAGCCATACAGGCTACTGTCAAAAAGGAGGAATGGATTTTCAAATGCTTTTTATCAGCAATCGCAATGAACACTACAAAATATCATAATTAACTGTGACCTGAAAACTAACCAGCATATAACTTTAGCAACAGATATGTATATACTTTAGAATTGTATTTATCACTGAGGGTACCACTGCAATTTTGTTATGTTCTAGAAACATAATTACAAATAAGAAATAGGAAGATAAAGACTGAGTTTCTGCACACATTCACTCTTCTACTGCACCTCAAAAGCAGTCAAAATGTGTTATTTTAACAATAGTAATATTAATAATGTCAATAAATTTGGCCAAGTAAAAACTCCCAGGCAGCACTTTGTGAAAAAGAAATTTCCACAGCTCCCACTCACCGGTCAACCAGAAGATAGGGGTGAGACGTCTGCCACACCAAAGGACGAAATTTCATGACTGAGATGAAGCGGCCCAGGTTCTTCACCTCCTGGGTCTGGTACTCCCCGTAGACCATCCCAGACAGGTAGAACAGCTTGGCCCCCTGCAAGAGCCAAACCCAGCTTACATCACAGTTCTGAACTCCACTGTCTGGACAGAGAAGCTGTCCAGCCGGAAACATCTGATGGTGTACCTACCTGGTAGACTTCGGTCCAGAAGCGGTGCTTCAGGCTTTTCTTCGTCTTCCTGAGTGACTTGTTGTTCTTGAATGAATCCAAGTGAGTCAGGACACCCATTATACGAGGGAAACCATGAACCTGACAAATGTTGAGAAACTCAAAGGTCTCCATCTCAAAGCCGAAGCTAGCATCAATTAGCATCAACACCTGCAGACAGAAAGAAGCTGCTTCACTCACTGTTTTCTAACATGTTCAACTGTTCCAGACCAACAACAATGTAATAATGTAGGAACAGCTAAAACCAAATATTTACATTAGGGTCACTGACCAGATAAAACATATTGCATGAATTAAAGCAGAATGACTGTGCTTTCATTGAACACAAAACGTATAAATGATAAATATTTCTCACAGAATACTATAAATGCAGAGAATGTTTTCGTCTGTATGAACCAAGTCAAACAACAGCGCCATCTTGTGACGCAATCAGAGTAGATCAAACCATAAACAACTGAGGCTGAGTGCATAAAAATGGAGGAAGTTGTGAGGATTTCAGTGAAGATTTGAGCAATTTATCTGCAGTTTTAGAGGAAGAAGTTAGATGTAGTGTGAAGAAGAGGGAGCTGGTTCTACTAAAGGGACTATGGCTATATTTATTTGAGCCAGATAGTTCAAGAAGCAACAATGACTCCAAGGTTTCTGGGGAGGAAAAATCCAATGATGAGCAAATGAGTGGAACCTTCTGGTATCAAGAAATTGGACCCAAAACGACGAACCGGACTGCTGGAAGTTCACAACTCTCTGATATCTGGGCTGGTTTTTCTGGATTTTTTTCACACATGAAAGTTTTTTTTAGGTATTGTCTTTAAATTCAACAATAGGAGGGTCTATGATTACTTTAATGTGTTCATTTTGATTAATTAATTACATACTCACTTTTTTTCCCACCCCAACATACAAAGGTTCAGCCCAGCATCTTTTATTCACACGTTTCTGGTACGCCCGTAAACATGGTACACAAACAATGTCCTTAAACAAAAGTGATGTTAATTTCTACTTCTACACCAATCTGATTGGATGCAGGAGACCATTGTTGTGTTCAAGTTGTACTAAAAGAAGTTAGCACATCAGCAAAGCTAATCAAGTCTAAAATATAATCATGCTGCAGCAGAACAAATGTCCAATGCTAATGTCAGCATTCACATTTCTGAAGAAGTTTTTGATTAAAACGCTATTATTTAACTCAAAGTGTTAAACGTGTCCCACCACTAGAATTAGAAACATTCACAGTCACAACATTATCTGAGCTTTCCCAAAACATTTAAAAGGCACGTTAAGTTTAGTGTATGTAACTTCTGACTTTGACTAATGAATTTCTACATCTATCCCATATCGTGGCATTTAGCAAACCCAAATCATTTAGTTGATCTAAACTGATCTAAAACGTGGAAGGTTTTGACTGATTTAACGTAACACAGAGAGAAGAAAGTTTGTGTCTTTTAATATCTGGTTCCAGCTTCATGTACTGGATCCGTCTGGGTTTCATCACCTCTGTAATTGAGAAATGCTTTCATACCAGCTCACTTGCCCAGTGTTATTACATCCATTAGCTCTGAATAGAAAACTCACCAGGTCTGCCACCTTAGCCAGATCGATCATGGTGTTGATGTCGTTGTTACACTCCATGAACGTTAGTCGACGCTTCTTACCTAGAGAACACACAAAGTTCATGTTTATTTTATGCAATAACTATTCTTACCATAAACTTATCACATGACAGCAGGTCATCCAGCTAAGGGATTAAATAAACATCCATATTTTTTTAATTACATGATTTATATGTCCTGATACGTTAAACCTGAAGAATGTAAAATGTTTTACTTCATGATGTCGTGTGGCTCCTGTCAAAGTTAAAGCTGAAACCTACCGGACACAATAGTCACAGGTCCACATATATCTGAAAGCTTCTGTCTGGTGAAATTCTTGATCAGGCAGCGGATCAGGGTACTCTTTCCCACCTTCGGGGGTCCAACCACCACAATCACAATTGGCGGAGGTTCCAGGGGGGTTCGGTCCACCACAGGGATGTGGTGCTTTTTAGTTTTTATGTCTTGGGCCCTGGAGAGAAACAAACCTTTAGCACACTATTATTGGAAAACACCAACTGTGTAGTAGAAAAGAACCTGTGGAAGGTCTTGGCCATGCGGACAGCAGACTGAACCGAAAACGCTTTGGGGTTACGTTTGCGCTCATCTTCTTCTACCGATCCCTCCTGTTTCTTGGCTTTCTTCTTCTCTGCCTTTGGTCCGCTGTGCTTCTGCTGGTGCTTCTTCTGTTTCTTTACCTTTGCATCCATCCTGCTCTCCGTGCTGCACAGAGGAAAAATGGCTCAGAAAACGCATTAAAAAAAAAGCATTATTCAGACTATTTCACAGCAGTTGCAGTTGGGGTGAGAATCAGTGAAGAAAATCTCAAAGAGTAAATGTTACAGATGAGTGAATGGTAATAATCCTACCAGCATATTTAGCTGCCAGAGTGTTTTAATACCTTTTGTCAGACTCCTCAGTGCACCAGAACATAAAACTGTTGAAACCTGATGGTCAGCTTAAACTGAGATGGATGAAAAGCAATGGTGAGAATATTCTGCCTGCCAGAAAAGTTTACACCTCAAAGCTCCAGTTTGGGAGGATTAGGAAAAGCTACTTAAGGGGAAATGCACCACAACCCAAGCCCAGAATAACACCAAAAGCATGGTGGTGGCAGCATCATGCCCAGGAGCTACATTCATTCAGCTGGAGTTACAGTTTTGTCAAGGTGTATATAGATTTGTCACAACAATGATTTATCGATTTTCTCTCTCTACCAAAAAGTCTTCAGTGTGACACTTTGGTCTCAACTAGCCCCTTTTTTTTTAATGACAATTTTGTTTACAGTGACTTCATAATTAATTTTATTTGTTGTTTCTGTTCTTTTGTTTATTTATTTTGGATATTTAAAAATTACGATTGTATTACTTGTGATCTAAAACCAAAATGAAATTGTTTATTGTGATAACTTCTGGGCCAATTTATCGCCCAGCAAAAGTTGTTATTGAGACAGGTCTGGGTGGATAAAATTATGAACACGACCAGTCAGTTTTGACTCTAAACTTTTACATCTCTGCTACAGACCTAGAGATGAACGGGAAAGTTTCAGCGTCACGATGAGCCGAAAAAACATCTAACTCAAAACACTACTTCCAGGGAGGAAAGGTTTTGAACTAACCAAACCAGAGTCCTGAACTAAATGTTTCTGTGGATTCTCCTGAAGAGGCCCGGGGACAGGAGAAGATCTGGAATCCAGACTAACTCCCGGTAAGGACTAAATCCTGAAGACTATGAGTGTACCTGTACTTTATCCTGAGAAAAGAATTGTTGGTCAAATAAAAAAAATCTTAGAATCTGACCCTTGATTGTGCTTCTACATCGGGCTCTACTTGTACAAATAAAGCTGGAATGTAAAATTGTAAAAGTAGGAGAAAATGTCTAATGATTTCATCAGGCTAATAACTGAATATTTTATCGAGTATTTTATAGTTTAATCCAGAAACATTTCAACCTACAGACATGAGCAAGAAACAGACAACTTCTGAGGACAACAGGTAGTAAAAGAGCAGCTGGAACTGAGCTGGTCGCTTTGCCTTTCAGGGTACAACCCGAACAGGTTTCTGCTTTATTTCTACCTCAGACTATTAAACGAGTTAAAAGCTTCTAAAAACCTTTTTCAACCCTCGGAACGTGAATATGCAGCCAGCCTGCTAGTTAAAAGTCGCCATGTTTGGTGTGTAGAACAGCCCACTGAGTGGAACAGACTGCGGGACACGCAGAGTTAGAAACAGCTTAAAACATGAAAACATAACTGTTACCTGAAAACTAAACCGTCCGCAGAATTCCTCCAGGTAAACTCCTGGTAAACTCCTGGTTTGGTCTCACACGTGCAGAGGAAACGATGAATGGGAAGTTTGTCACCGTGCAGCAGTTCTCCAATCCGACTGGGAACAAATATTTGAAGGTTCCGCACAAGGGAGTGTGGATTCTCATACTATCGCCCCCTGTTGGTTGAATGAAACTGGTGCATCTACAGACACGTGTGTTTTATAGTTTGTTTTTATTGTTGTGGATGAATTACAATTATAATGAATTATCATTCAGGATTTTCCTAGTCTTTTCATTCACCGTCAGGTATGAAAAAAGTAACCTCCATCACTGGTGGGTGGAGTACCCAAATACTGTACTCAAGTAAGACTACAAATATTTCAACTTATTTTTATTGAAGTACAAGTTAAAAAAAATCACAAGAAATTATTCAAGAGTAATAAAGTATTTGTTAAAAGAGACTATTCCAGTAAAGAGTAATTGATCGAAACATCAATTATGTAATATTTTAAAATGACAGACAGATCTAAATATAAAGTTATATTTAGAAATGTTGGGATTTTAAAAACCAAAATGAAATATAATTCATCTAAATAACATAGTTACAGAATAACAAAATTAGGCAAAAGAAAAAAAAATCAAAATCAGATTCTTTCAATATAAAATGTGAAACTTTAACAAAAACTGCAAGGGTGTGTGAGAGAGTCTTTGAAATCTTTTTACAGTCATCCCCTGACTGATACTTTTTAACAACTTTTTCTCTGATTGGTTGAAGTGAAGCCAGAAATACAGATGAATGGACCTTCCAGACACAACTGTCTTTGTGCCACAATCACTGTAGCTGATCTTCATTCCACTCTTCACTAGACAACTAGCACCAACTGACTGAATATTAAAGTGACTGAATATTTATCTAATCCCTTATTTTAAGTTAAATGAAACATTTGTCATTATTTTGTAGAAACCAGTTTTCACTTTAAAGGGTTTTCTGTCATTTTTTGAAGGGTCATAAAAGTTAAATTTTGTTGATAACGCTTGAAAGGTTTGGAAGAGTAAAAGATCCAAGGGGTTGAATGCTTTTATATGCATTGTATTTTTATTGTTCTTTTTACTTTTAATTTTATTTCCTCTAAAGTTTATAGGTACTGCGATAGACTGGTGACCTGTCCAGGGTGACCCCACCTCTCGCCTGGAACGTAGCTGGAGAGGCACCAGCACCTCCTGACCCCACTGGGGACAAGGGTGTAAAGAAAATGGATGGATGGATGGATGGATGGATGGATGGATGGATGGATGGATGGATGGATGGATGGATGGATGGATGGATGGAAGTTTATAGGTATGTTTGTACACTGAAAGCGTGTGAAAACAAATTTTCTATTTGTGTACACAATCTTGTCCGACAAAGCTGACTCTGATCCTGAAACATGTCACGTGACGTGACAGTTTCTAAAAGTCTTGGACTCCTTTTTAGAAGTTATGCTGTGAAACGTCTGCTGTAAAACCTACTGCTGGTCAGAACCGAGCAGAACTCTATTCACCCATAAACCAAACGGTTACAGGTTAGCACTGCAAAATAGAGGCTGATGTTTAATAATAGAAAGGACAATACAATGGTTGACTTCTAATTTTAAAAAAATAGCATTACTGTACAGCTTCATATAGAAGAAAAACTGGTGGGAATTTTATCTCAACATCTAACATGTTGAAATAACATGTTGAAATCATCACAAGCACAGTGTGGCTGCTCACTACTGAGTCATTTTTTGATACTTTTAGTTCTGCTTTGTTTTTCCCCCTTTGTGGTTAAAGGTATCAAACTGTTAATAAGACTGAACATTCATTTAGAATAGGTTGTTTTCAATCATTTGCCTACTCTGTCTTTTAGACTTTTCTCCCATTTTTTCTTTTAACATTTTTAAATTCATCCCACAAGCTAGTTTCAATCCAATGATCCATTGAGAATACTTATTGGTGTTAAGATTCTGATCAGAAGTGTATGTTTTGGTGTGAGAAGATTTTTTTCTGAACAAGGATTCTTAGAGCATGCACACAGGTCTTTTTTATTTAACATGATATAACTCTTCAGCAGGTGGCATGGATGTCAGCTAAGTTGCCAACTTCATACTTCTGTCAGGAAAACCACACCGATGTGACGAACACATACAACAGTTCATGTTTAAGCTATTTTGCTTATCTTAATTATAAATATCAGGAGTTTGACAGGAAGACATTTTTCTAATCATTAATCATTCCTGATCTGCTAAATCATATTACCTGTATATTCTTGTCACAAGCAGCAACAAACAGGATTTTCTTTTCTTTCCCCGACAGTGCAGTAACACTTTTACACCACTGGGAGGGGCTAGTAAACAACGCTAACTACTGCAACTTCATCTGCAGCAGAGTGTTACTGAAGAGCAGAGTCAGAGGGAAATGAATGGCAGAATGACATCGGAGGCCTGGATACATGATGTTCTAGTATCAGTGGAGGAGGTCGTAAATAGAAGGTTTTGATCGGCGTTGGACAGAGCTGACCTGGATTCTGGTCTTGTAACGCCAGATTTTAGCAGTATAATTACAGTCGTTGTCGTCATCACCATTGTCATCTCCTTCACTGCATGGATTGATTTCATTTGCAATGTATTATGAAGAGTCGACTAAACTCCCAGCTGCCTTTGAACTTCCTCTCTTAAACATTAAGAGCTTGTTGTCCTTTGGATGATCCATTTTCACCTTCATCCTAATTTACTGTTATTGATTTTAAAGCATCTGGCATGCAGCCCAGTCCTGCATTCAGCCAAAAAATATGATCATCAGCAGTTTGGAGCAAAACTGGAGATGGGTCACAGACGAGCAGAAAAAATAAAATAACGCAAATGAGCTTTTGTCCTACAATTATATTGAATTTGTTTTCCTAGATAAAAATGAAAAAGAACTTATTTTAGTAGGTCTTTTGTTCACAGCAGCACATTGTGATATCTGCTAGAAATTAAGACTGGAGACAGAGTGAATTTGATTGTGAGGAAACATAATGTTGTTTTAAAGGTTTTTTCTGAACATACTGGAAAAAGGATAGGACAATAAGTGGACATTTCTTCAGCTGGACAGCTTAAAGACTTCTTAAAGTCAGAGCTAGTGTTCAGAGGTGTCCTGCAACAAATACCTTTTGGAACTCAAAAGAAAATGTAGGCTGTATTTTTGCTAATTGTTCCCTGTCATTTCGAGAAAAAATTATTTTCATAATTCTTCGTCAGGATTAGTTGAACATTTTTGATGTGGAAAGTCAAAATGGAGGTTTTGAAACCAAATATTTACATACCTAAGATAAAAAACAAACATGTGCAACAAAGTTCTATTTTCATTGACAAAAAGCACAAAATAAAATAAAAATGTAGCAAGGTATTTAGAAAGAATATTAATAGACAAATAATATTATGTAACAACAAATCAGTGGCTTGACTTACAGAAGATATTGACACGTTCGGTGTCACCTTTAAAACACGACTGACAGAAACACGACAAAACCCGCACATTCTGCTTCCATACAAACACATGAAATGCATTAAAGGGTTCGCAGCTTTCACACTAAAAATTGTCGAAGGGACAAATTTGGGAAAGTGCGCACACACAAAAAAATAATTCAGATGTATAAAACGGTGCGCACGCACGTGCCTGCGCACTTTTCCTAATTTGCGTGAAATAGAGCGCAGCTGCTGGTGCCGAATGGACCGACCTGTCCCCATTCAAGACAGACAGACTGCTCCTAGACTAAAACAGCTGACCGTGGAAAGTGTTTTGTTTTAGTGTGCAAACAAGGGAATGCTTTTTCATTTTAGTGATTGCAGGCACACAGAGCCTGAGTCCACTCAGTTGTCAAATCAGTCACTTGAATTCTCAAATATATTTGCTGTAGTGCTGACATACATGCAGAGGGCAGAGCACCTTAAAACTTGTACACAAGAGCAGCATTACTTCAACATATTTTCACTCAAGTAAAAGTAAAAACTAGCCGTCCAAGAAATTACTCAAGTAAGAGTAAAAAAAGTATTTGGTAAAATGTCCAAAGTACTAAATAACTGATCAAATTATCAATCATTTAATATTCCAAATCTTATATCATCAGATGCACCAAAAATGTTTGGTATTTTAAGAATCAAAACGGCAATAATTCACGTAACAAAATATAACAAAATCAGGCAAAATAATTATTTTTCAGATCACTTTCTTTCAATAAAAAACTTATGAAACTTTAACAAAAACTGCAGGTGTGTGTGTGTGGGGTGTGTGTGTGTGTGTGTGTATCTGGGAAATGTTTGCTTAAAATATGTTTTTCATTCAGTGGGCAGAGAATCCAGAAATTTTACTCAATTAAGAATTGAAATACTTTGTGATAAAAAATTTTTACCCACGTAAAAGTAAAAAAGTACAGCTAAGTAAAAATACTTTTAAAAGTACTTTAAAAAAAAATTACTTGAGTAAATGTAATTAAGTAAATGTAACTAGTTATTACACAACTCTACCTACATGCAGCACATGCGTCTGTACAGCTCAGACAGCCAGTACCTCCATGAGGTTTGTACTGGTGGTTCTTACATGAGGTACATTGTTACCAGCTTCTGTCAAACCCATACTGTGACATATGGGTTTGTTCCGCCTCATTGTTTTACACTTTACTGAGGCTCTGTTGGATGGAGGCAAGCTTGATTTTGTAATCAGATTTTATTTTTTCCTCAGTAATGTTTTTTTTTTTTTTTTTTAAGAAAAAAGCAATCACCCTGACTCATTTGCAGGTCAAGAAAAATTAACAAGAGAGAAGCAACAAAAGTGAGAGTCTTTACTTACTGCACAACAAAGTATTTCTCATTCAGCTGTTGCTGAGGAAACGGCCACAAAATGTAAAAGCAATATGAACAAAAAGTGTCAGTGAAAAAGTATTAAAATTCAAAAATCTTGTTCCAACAATTAATACTTAAAGGGATTCCTTATGTTTTTCTTTCTTGTGTGAGAGTGTATGTGTGTGTGTGAGCTTTTCCTATCATTACTTCTACTTCAGGAACAGTCTCAGCTGGTCTGTCAGGGTCTGCAGTCCAAGAATGAAAGACACAAGGTGTGTTCTTCAGAGACAAAATGTAACAGATTGGAAAATATTCGTCTTTAAGATTGGTTGCCGTCAAACAGTTTTATTTGGTCAAGTTGGGCAAAGTTTGATGTGATCACATTATTACTTACTTCAAAATTAAAATTTGGGCTTTTATAGTCTATATTCCATCCATTTTCTTTGCCAAAATATTCCTGGCAGAATGCAGGGAGGGTTGGTGCCTCCTTTTTCCAGGGGTCAGTGGGCAAGTCTGGATGGGTCAGTAGTCCATCACAGAAATTAAATTCTAGATTTTTTTTGAAGGAAAATCAACATTATTTTCAATAATGCTTCGGGGACATACAGTACATCCCAACGTACCTGCAGCAGTACTGAGTGATTTTTTTCTCCTTGTTTTAAATGTGGCAGCATTGATATCAAACATCTCTCAATCATCTGTTAAGAGAGTCGGCAATGTGTTCCTCCTGCTATAACACATCTCATTCAGAGAGCTGAAGTAGAACCTTCATATTTCCAAGCTCTGCTGGAACATGCTAAGGAAGTATTCATTTGATTCAGTTTTGTTGAACCAGGGACATTTGCAGCCCTTAAGTCACAACTTTGGACAATTCTGTTCTGGCCAATAACTGATCGCCACCATGGACCTGCTCTACTGATTTCCAGGCTGACTCCAGGGTCAGCAAACCCCCGTCAAGCCCCATGTTCTCTGGCCCATAAACATTACTTTATGAGACCAGGGGGCCTCATGTGTAAAAGAACACAGCTGGCATGGCTCGACTGAAGGATGACTGTCTGACCTGTCAGCAGCTCCAACTGCACCGTTAACGCATGGCTCCTTCTTTTTTTGCTCAGAGCTCCAGGATGATCAGTCTGGGCAATCTAAACGCTAATAAACCATCATCAACACATCCAGCAGTTCAATGGTTTTTAAACACACATTGTCTCTTAATTTTTCTATTGGCCGTGTTCTCCATCTATCAGAGACAAAACCAAAATCACGCAGCAAACCTTTGTGCAGCTACGTATATGTATGTGATTGTCTACACACTTTGATCACCTTGAAAGTTTGCCCATGTCACCCATATTAGAAACCGCCACTGCCCAGCAGTGTGTGGGCTGTCTGCTGAGTATAAAGTAGCAAGTGGTGGATGAAGTAAGGAAATCTTCATATAACCTGTTGTATAAATTGATTTTCACATGCAGAGTATGTTTTGTCAATCAGACTCCTGCAATGGTTCAGTGTCAGCTTTCATGGGCTAGCTTAGCTCCAGAGAAACTGGTCTATTGTCAGAATGACAAGTGTGTAAGTTTGAACTTTGTACACTTATGTAATAAAGGGAATCCACAAAATCAAATCAAGGAAGTGAAATCTCCTTAACATGACCGGCTCATGATGGTTCACAGATGACTGGCCCAGTGTTACTAAATGTAAATCCAGATTTTGACAGTGTCACTGCTGTATATATCCTCACCCTTCCACCATTCTATGATGTGTGAGCTGGCCAAGCATGTGGGAGAACAAATGTGGAGAACAGAAGAGAGGATGTATCACAGCAGATGTGACACCATACGGCGTGAGTAGCAGTGTCATTGTTAGTGAGTCTGACTTACAAGATTGGGGGTTGCACCTAAATAAGGAGAACATAGTTGTTCTTATTTTTGGGGGGTTTTTTTGTTCTTCACATCTGCCTTATGACAATTGTTTTTATTTCATGATCCTGAGGGGCGATCTTGGACCAAGACTTCCCATTCCTTAGTTCTCAGCCAGTCCTTGGTGGATTTACTGGTATGTTTGGGATCATTGTCATGTTGATCCCAAATATAGTTTTGCTTCCCAGTATTTTTTTTTTTTTTTTACAGAACAACAAAATTCAAGGTAGATTCTATGATACTGTCCAGGTCCTGCTGCAGCAAAACCTCTCCAAACATTCGCCTCCATGGATGTTTCTGTTGGTTTGTGGTTCTTTTCCTGGAATTCTGCATTTGGTGTACAACAAGCAGGGGCCTCATGTATAAAAAAGTGTGTTGCTTTTACACTAAAAATTGAATTAGGGACAAATTTTGAAAAGTGTCAACCACAAAAAAATTCAGATGTATAAAACCGTGCGCCCACATGCGGCTATACACCTTTCCTTTATAAATCCCAACTAGCTTAATATGTATATCCACTTGATAACATATTTCAGAAAAATACAGTATATTTAAAAATACTTAAATATATTATTTTTTCACCAGGATACTTTTAAAACTCAAACATCAACACCGGCTGTCTCCCTGTAGAGTCCTGAAAAGAAACAATAACCTGCAGACAAGAGGATGTGCATGTTAGAGAACAGGAAGTTCTGTCTCTTTGCAAATAGAACTAACTCTGCCATGGCTGCCTTGCAAACTTACAACAAAAACCAAACTGAATCTTCACCTGGAATGAAACAAAAGGTCTTGAACTATAATCTTTGATGGTGAGCTCATCCTATGAAGGAGCTTTCTTTGACCAGTTTATATGAAGCAATAGCTTGTTTTGTAACCCAGTTCAGCCATGGAAACTGTTCCACGCGCTGCATCTGTTTTTGTTGTTCAAATAACAACAGCCAGACTCAGTGATGTGGAAATATTGGTGATAGATTTGTAATGATCTCATTCATCTCTTCACCTCTCTGCCCTCAGTTTTTCCTCTCTCAATGTGAAGATCAGGTCATTTTTACTAAATGACGGATCAGTCCACTAGAAACATCACAGAACCTAAAGTGGCCCCATTTATCAGCTGCTGTGCGTGAGACAGAAGCGTCTTTATGAAGAAAAATACTCACACACGTAACTGCAACAACATATTGCAATATGGTATAAAACCACAACTTGTGGCCATATCTGAACCATGCTCTGATCTGGGAAATCTCGCTTGGCCAGACGTCTGAGTCACTGTCCAACTAGTCTCCCTTTAAAAAGACTTGAGACTGGGGTGGATGGTCACCTTCAGCAGGATGATGCCCCTTCATCTACAGCCAGATCTACAACTTATTAGAACAAATAAATTAGTTTAATCAAAGCATGTCATAAATATGTGGGCCTGTACTCCTCCTTAAGTCCAGAGCATACTAGTTTTTTTTTTTGTTTTTGCCACCACTAGATGATATGCATATAAGATATAACATAAACAGCACTATTCAGAGATGCAATGAGTTTATAGCAGTTGTTCAAATTATCTAATCGCCTGTTGATTTACAACAATCCACATTAGTAGCTGATATAGAGGGCCCCAAAATAAAATTCTGCTTTGTCCCCATGGAGGCTTGGGCCAGCAGCCCTGATGCCAACATCTCCAGAAAACATATTAAAGATTGTGTTTGTAGCGTGTGTTACACACACCAGGACTGGTGTCAGTGTAATAGTGATGGGATTTTTGGCTCCTTTTCGAGATGCGGCTCTAATGGCTCTTCTTACTGTGGAGAGCCGGCTCTTTCGGCTCCCAAACGGCTCCCCATATATTTTTTGTTGGCGGGGGGGACGAGACCTTTTTCTTTTGTTGGCGGGGGGGTGACACTGTTATGTTTTGTTGGGGGAGGGGGATATAACGTATAATTTAAAAACCAGGACATTTCCTTATTTTCTAAAACAAAAACCCCGGGGACGCCCGGGAAAGGACGTGAAATACGGACATGTCCCGGGAAATACGGACGTTGGACATTGTGTCCATGTTATTTTCTATGTCTTTCTAGACAATATACTTATTCCTGTAATAAACAGTTTTAGATTCTTTAACACAAAGGTACAACTTCTGTCACACACTTAAGTCTCAGAATAAACCCCATTTGTTAGCCCATATGCTACTGCATAAACGATATACAATATATTTGCTTTTTTTTTAATCTGTACACCAACATGTTCGCAGAAAGACACAATATAGCTGAACAGATTCGACTCCGGTTCTGCTGGAGGCCTCTTCCTGTTAAAATGGAGTGGCTCCTTTCAGTCATCGTCACATGCGTCCTCTGAAGCATCAGATCTGATCTGTCTTGTTGTCAAAGTATTCTCAGCTGGACCGATAAGTTCTTATTAATTGACATGATGAACTAACTTGTCATGTCTACCTAAATTTTACCAACCAGGACTGAATTGTTACTCTAAGTTTTGGAATGTTTTTAGTCTGTCTTGTAATGTACTTTAGGTGACATATCGTATTTGAGCTGAATCCTTGAAAACTAGAAGTTTTTATTCGATATCTAAGGTTCTCCATTCAGGTGTGCATTTGCTGCAGGTCATCTTTATCTTGTATGCTTGAGCTGACTTCTGCAAATGGAAAACATTTTAATTCACATTGTTTTTCTGTTGGGTATCAGTTATCTCACAAACAGGAAATCTTGTTTTATGTCTCTAGGTTAAATTATAAATAGCAGTTTAACTGTAAGCCTTATTTTGCCCTTGATGAATAAATCTAATTGTGTATTTTACAGTTTTGCATGTAACTCTGTTTCACTCAAGATGCTGAGGGATGTTTTTGCGGAAGATGTGTGTGCAGGGGGGGTGTGTGTGTGGGGATGTGTGTGTGTGTGTGTGTGTCATGGGGGAAGGAAAGACCTATTTTCTCCACCCCCCTCCACACCGCCTTGACCAGGCCTTTTGTTCCCTGATGATGTATGAGACAGCATCTCCCTTGGAGTACCACAGGAATACGACAGCAGAGCAACAACACTCCTCCATAATGGAGACTGATGGGACAGCTCCTACTTTCTTCACTTTGTCCACTACTAAGATTGAGTTGGCGTGGCACGGCAGGTTCTGACAGGGCTCATGGACAACTTTGACAAGGGTCCTCGTAAGGGAAGACTTAACCTGACAGTGGCTCATGTCTGTTGGCTGTGGTGGAACCCAGCACAGCCCCTGACAGATGGATGGCTAGAAGGATGATACATGAGAAGATGATAGGAACGATGGACAGGAACCTGCACAGGTCTTTGTTGGTTGGTGACAGTGGAGGAGAGGTGATGGGGGTTCTTGATCTTCCTGTTCCTGTTGAACATTCCTCGGATTGCTGGGCTTCCAAAATGTCCACAAGCCAAAACATCTTTCCACAAAACATTCAAAATATCCAAAGAAACTATTGTTTGGAGCCCATTTACATTCACTGAATGTAAATGAGTAACATGTAGAGTAACACAAACTTAAGCATACATTTGGATGACAGATTAAACTGGAGGCACCCAAATTAATATTATGACAGATCAATGATGACATCATTGGATGACTGTGGTTGGACAGACCTCAAAACAAAAGTATGAAACAGCCCAAGAACAAAAAGTACAACACTTACCTGTACTTTTAAAAAGCATTTAAACAAAATATGTAAACAACAATAACTTAGCATTAAAAAGTTCTTTGCAAGTGGAAATAAAGTCTTTGTTGCAAAACTACTTATTAAAATCAAAAGTAAATAAAACTAAATGCTTCTCTGTCACTCAGATAGAAGATAGATAAATAAGGTTTGCAGCAATAAAGGATCAGGCAACAGAGTTTAACAGGTCCAACCTAGTCAAGAAAACCAAACTGATGAAAAGTCTTAAAAACAAGATTCTTGAAGAGAAGCACATGTTTCCTGGGCTTTTTGTTGCAAAGTCCTTAAAAAGATCACCAAAACCGGGAGGAACTAGAATGTCTACTCATTTTTTAGAGTTAGATTTATTTCTTAACTCCCTGTGTACTATCCCTGGTCCTCAGTGCCACTTTCTCTCTCTCTTCAGCCTAAATTCTGTTCTACCAGTTGCCTCAGCCTCTCTGCATTTGAGACCTCTTCAAACAACACAATCATGACTATCTGATTTAATCTGTAAAGCTACTGAGTTCAACAACCTGTGACTGCCATATATTTTTCTTTGTGAGACTTTAGGAAATTAGCTTTTATTTTTGTGTTTTTATAATGTAAATATCTCCTCCCAACAACACTTAATTTACCTTTGGGATCAATAAATTCTTTTTCAATTGAATTGAACTTTGTGGCAGCCATTTTGTCAGGTTGCATTTTTTATTTTTTTTTATAAAGATTTTATTGGCTCTAGTGGCCTTTATTTAATACTGAATTGACAGGAAAGTGGGTAATCAGAGAAAGGGGGGAAGGCATGCAGCAAAGATCATCAGGCCGGGACTTGAACCTGTGACGTCCATGTCGAGGACTGAGGCCTTCATATGTGGAGGTCTGCTTGTGAAAGCAGCTGCAGGCAACAGCTCAAGCACTCTGCTTCCTTCTGCAACATCATGGAAAAGTCCACAGAAATCAACCAACATCAGGAAGAGAATTGCGGACATTCACCAGTCTAGTTCATCCTTGGGCATAAGGGCTTTGCAGATGTCTGACTCATTCATCAATGACATGGAATTTCACACCATGAGAATGTCAAGTGATCATGTGGTTCAGGAAGGATAAGGGTTCTGTGCTCCAGGGAAGAATAGATGTGGGGAATCTGTTAATCAATCCCAGAAGAAAACCAAAAAATGCTGTGAAGATGCTGCTGAAACTGGTAGGAGAGAGTCATTATCCAGGAATGAATCATTGTATTCTTACCTACATCAGGTAGGATCTTTGAACATCTAAGATCTTCTATTTGTCCTGTAAAGGACGTCTTACACAACATGAATACTGAAAGTGTGAAAAGTTTTATTTTCCCTTTTCTTATTTACTACATACATGAAGATGGGGTTCAAATAGTTTACCTCCAGGTGGAAAATATTTTATTCTGAAATGTTAGTTCATTTATTTATTAACCTTCACCTCATCTCAAATTAGCAAATTTTTGTGTTGAATCACCCTACTGACTGAACGTTGCTAGAAAGAAAAGTTTTACCAAAGTTAAGTTGGCATCTGACGCCTTGCTCCTCTCATCAGAAATAGTTCAGCTAAATGACTATAATGATGAATATAATGAGAAACTTCATATTTGTGAGATGCAGAGCTGATGAGAGGTTGTGACCAGTCAATATGTTGCCCATGGCGACACCATTCTAATTTAAATATTGCACATTTGTTCAAGGTATGATCATTGAAGCAGGGCAAGATCTATTGTGATCTTAATCTAAACACTTATGTAAATATCTGTATGTGTCCAATGGGGTGGTAAGTTAAGGACTCATAAAAATCATTCCCATCAATTGCACTGACTTTTTAAAGTTTTGGGCTTGCTACAGTGAAACAGAAGTCTGGTTTTGGCCCTGCTCCAAAAAGACATCAAAGTTCCGACCCCAGGAAGGAAGACCAGAGGTTGACCTTTGAACTCCTGGCACTCTCACTACCAGCCAGTACTTGCAAGGTGCTGCAGATTACATACGTGTATTCACCAAACCTCAGTTTGAAATTTTTGACTTGTCTGTCCTCCCTTTAAGGGCCAGAAATGAGGACAGACAGAAAGGGGGGAAAAAAAACGACATGTGAGAGGAAGCATAGGGTGTACAAGAGGTTTTTCAAATACTTTCCTCTCTAGTGTGTGTGTGTTTGAGTAAGAGTGTACACTGTATGTGTACAGATAATGACTCACACAGGAAATGGGTACTATGAGCTTTTGGAGGTAGAGGCTCATTTATTAATGGATAATACTGTATAATATGTGAAAAATGTCCCCACTACACAAAGACTTGACACACATGCACTAGTGCTTGTGATGAATCATTTTCTCAGATTACAGTCACGTATTCATACACACATGCCTTTAACATACAACTCTGGGATCAGAAAGTAAATTTGTGAGAGCAGTAAACTGTTTTCTTTCATAGAAAAGAAGAAAAAAAGCATAGTAATAGTAATAATAATCTATTCTCCTCAACCAAAAGCAGCAGATTTATTAAGATCATGTCTGGTCTTCCAAGGCTTGACTATGTTGGAACTGTTGAAAACATTTGTGAGAGATTTGGAATCTGAGAACCAAAGTTCAGGTCTGTCCAAGTGGGAGAGGAAATAAATTTGCACAAGATTTCCTATTTGTCTGAATCCATCAAAATTACACAAAATAATGCATTAGACATTTCATTACTACCTGATGCTGTGATAACCGGAGGTTACAAATCCCAAATAACCAAAATAAATTTGGCAAATGTCTTTGCTCATGTTTCTGTGCTATTCTGATACGTCATGATGAGCTATCACCAGGTTGGGTCGTATACTGGAGGCATTGGAGATCTTAGTTGTTCCTAGTTTCTTCAGGTATTTGATGAAGTCTCTTCTCCTGCCCTGAGTCCTGTCCTCTCTAGTCATTGATAGGATTAGGTTATCTCAGTCACTTCGGCTATGTGTGGCTCATCACATGAAGATGCTTTTCTTCCTATGATAGATTCAAGCAGCCTTGGGCCCTCCTTCTGATGGTTCCCTAATATCCTGAAATAGTCCACTCAGCCATTTAAAATAATAGGTTATTGTTTTTCCCAGACTAAGGTCTTCCCAGCACTAGTATGCATGCAATTTGATATATTTATTACAGATTGGAGCCACAGTGATTGCATTCTCCAATGATCTACTGATGTAGACTCTCTGGAGTACTCTCAGGCGAAAAGCTGATTTCTTCCCATTTTTTTCCACAAAGGCACAGATGGCATGAGTCAGAAGCATCAACAGAGTTTTGAATTTTGTTTTAGGCTCTAGGAACTGAATTTCCTAGAGCCTAAAACAAAATTGTCTGAGTTCTTTGATGAAGAACAGAGTTGGCATTATTCTCGATGAAGGCTTGATATTGTGAGGGTACAGAGGACAGTAAATGAAAGAGTCCTCATGTTCTCAATGCAAAATATTGCAGGCTCTGATGAAAGAAAACAGGCTGTTTATTGACTGGACACAAAGGCCACAAAGTGAAACACAGCAGCCCTTATCATTGTCTCATTGTCCTAGTATGCTAATTTCAGAAGAATAAGGAATGTACCATGAATAAGAATATTTGTGTGTGTTTATACCATGCAAAAAGTAGCCAAAGGGACAATCACTCTCTCCATTCAGAGGTTCTTGGCTGTAGCTCTGACAACTACTAAATGAAGCCTGCTTGACTTCTCTGCAATGCCAGTCATGCATATTTTAAACCGAAGGGGAATAATATTGGCTTTATAGGAACGAGCATCAGATGCAAATATGATCTCTGACTGAATGGGTCCTTTACAACATTGTCCTCCATGGCAGCATAACTCTAACAATATTGTTTAACTGCAACCTAAATTGTGATTGTCCCTGCAAAAGCTGTGCAGAAACTGTAAGGAGCATATTTCTGTGTAGTTAAAGTATCTTTTGTATTTTTATGTCTCCTCCCCTCTGATTTAAAAACAAGTTCTGGTAAAGAGCTGGAGCTTTAGGAAACTGTTGAAGAACTAAAAATAATTATGTAACTTCAATATTCTCTATTAGCAACCAAAATGGACAAAATGTAGCTTTTGGGTAAACTCATACTGCTGTTGCCACTCCTGTAGTTGAAGCAAACCAGACTCAGTGTCTGTAAAATTGAATTATCCTCTATAAAACCTCTAAATGACACTTTAAGGTAATTTCATTCTGGTAATTTTCCTCGAAGTTTAGTAATGGCTAAAGCAAACATATCAATGGGAAATAACAGGTGTCTTTTCAAAAAACGTCTAACTGCTTTATTTTACCTTGCAGCACAGCCACTGTGTGCTCTGCTTCGTGCATACGCCTGTTGACTGTCAGCTTCACACAGCTAAAAGAGCTATTACACCCAACTGTAGATGATGACTGGGAAAACTGATACTGAGAAAAAAATATTAGAAAATATACCTTGAATAAGAGGCTCAATGACCTTTTTATTGTGATAAGGTACATTTTCAGAATGGGAGCTAAAAAAACTATGATCCAAAATGTTTCTACGACCAGATTAATAAAATGAAGCTGCTGCTTCAATCAACTCTCAATTAACGACTGCACAGGTTTCATGGTAAAGAAAAGGCCAGTACATGACAACAGGCCATGACAAGAAACCATAGACTCAATAAAAAAACATGAAATATATCAACCAAAAATATTAATAAGCTACAGCTTTTAAATATTGGCATTGACAATAAAAACAACTATATTGGTCAATCTGATGTGTTCACCTCATTAAGCCCCCTCCTGGTCCTTTGGCTTGTATTCACCTTCTGCATCTGTCATGATCCGTGTTTTTCTGTGTTTATTTTCGAGTTCTCTGTGTATTTATTTCTAGTTCTGTGTCTCAGTGCTCTCCGTGTTGTCCTGTCTCCCCTTGATTGTTCCCAGGTGTGTCTTGTTCCCTTGATTGCTTCCCTGTGTATTTAGTCCCACCTGTGTCCTGTGTTCCTCGTCGGGTCCTCGTCAATGTTGACCAGTCTGTTACTACGTCCATTCGTTTGCCTTGCGCTACCTGTGCTGAGCCTCGTCTTCCGCTCTGCAGTGCTGCCTCGGTTGTTGGACTGTTTATCTATTATTTCATCATTAAATCATCATCATTCTCAATCTTACCTGGGTCTCCAGCGTCTGCCTCACCACCTCACCACCAATTCCTGACAAAAACGAACATTGTTCTTTCATTTTATAAACTACTGACATGTCTCCAAAATTCTAAGCAAATATTTATTATTTATTTGCAGAAAATGAGAAATGCTCAAAGCAACAAAAAAGATGCAGTGCATTCAGACCTCAAATAATGCAAAGAAAACAAGTTCATACTCATTTAGAAACAACAATACTAACGTTTTTACTCAGGAAGAGTTGAGACATTAATATTGGGTGGAATAACCAGGAGGTTTTCAATGAGGTTCAGTGAAGTGCGCTCTTCATTTTTTTGTAAACAAAATATAAACATCTAAAGCTCAAAAAGTAAATATTACGTAATACTGCCCCTTTAAACTTTAAAATTATGTTCTATATCGTGTTATTATATATATATATATATATATCAGTCTCATTTAAAATCCTCCATTAAAGGTGTGAATAACTTTGTGTCATTTGTGGGATTTTTGCTTCAAGCTCCCCATGATAACAATCTAATCCCTGCTGGTCAGGGAACATTGTCCATGAAGCTCACCAGGCCTGCATGTCACATCCTGTTTGAGCCCCCCCCCTTTATCAAATCCACACAGTAATAACAGCATTGTTACTGTGAGCTCCAGCTGCCAAAAGGTCAAACAAATGTTGACACTGAGATGAAACAGATACATTTGCTTCTACTTGTGGGAATTTAATAGTCAATCGATTAAAAATCGAAATAATCAATATGCTTAACTAATAAGAGGAAAAAAATGGTGTTTCAGATTTTCACCATGTCATTCTTTCATTTATAAATGTCAGTTTCACATTAAATATTTAATTAGTAAGCTAAATGTTTAGCTTGGAAACTAAATATTTAGTTTGGAGTAAAATATTTAGCTTGCAATGTAAACATGTATTTTGGAAGCTAAATAGTTAGCTTGCTAATAAAATATTTAACTTGAAACTGTGACATTTATAAATGAAATGGTGAAAATATGAACAATGAGCAGAACATTATTTTTCCTGACAGGCTACAAAACCCCAAGTTCAGCCATTTAGTTTTCTCTGTATCTTTACAAACGACACCCTGTAAGTTATCCTCTTTTGTGCCTCACCAGAATTCACATTTTACAAAAATGTGAAGTCTTTTCTCTAGCTTTTGTTGTTAGTGTATATATTACTTACATTTAAACATTTGTTTGTCTACAGCGCTAACATAATGTTTTCATAGGCTTTCATAGGACGTCCTACATTTTTCCCATAACTGTACAAGCTTTGCTCCTTCCATAAATCTGAATCTGCATGTTTCTCCTCCCGTCTAACATGATGAAAGGATCTGTGAAAGCATCCACACTAGCTTCTCTCTATCACCATCAGCAACAAAACTTATCACAATGAAATGGAAGAGCTCCACATCACTTGCTTATCTAATTCAGTTAGTTTTAATTCAGGGGTGTCCAAAGTGGGTCCTGGAGGGCTGGCATCCTGCATGTTTTAGTTCTTTCCCTGGTTTAACGAACCTGGATCAAATGATGGCCTGAGAAGAACACTGACCTGCTGAGGAGGTCGTTAAACCACGAGGGAGAAAACCGGAACACCGGACACCAATTTAATTAGTTTCAGAGCGGGTTTGCTAGTTTTTATTAATTAAATGCTTAGTTTCCATTTAGTTTTAACTTTTAACTAACCAAAGTTTTAGTTTTTTCATCCTTTGGTTAATTTTTAGGTGCAGAATTCACAAAAATCAAACAATTGAATTGTGATTGTATATATATGGATGCACAGATGTCAAACTCCAGTCCTCCAGGGCCATTGTCCTTCAGTTTTTAGATGTGCCACAGGTACAAAACACTGGAATGAAATGGCTTAATTACCTCTTCCTTGTGTAGATCAGTTATCCAGAGCCTTAATGAGCTAATTATTCTATTCAGGTGGTGCAGCAGAGGCACATCTAAAAGTTGCAGGACACAGTTTATGTTAACACCCCTGGAATGAATACTCAGCAGAAGATGCAATTTAAAAAAAACAAAAAACAAACAATGTATTCAATCATGGCGTTTTATCCCAGCTTTTACTGCTGACACTTTATGGACTAAGTGCTGCCAAGAGGAGTATGGAGTGCCAATTTGCCAATACATATATATGACATATATATGTTGACATATATATTTTTATTGAGTCTGTCTGTGTTTAACAGACTCAAACACAAAATTGAAGGCTATTTTATTTGTAGCTTCAGTATGTTTAAGTTCATTTTATAAATGTATGACATCCTTCCAGTTAGTTGAATTTTTTCCCCATCACTTGCAGTATTTATTTATTACTGTTTACCAAAATGTTTTTCTCAATTTCAGTTTTCATTATTTTGACGTTGCGTCTGACATGAGTAAACACGTAAAAGCAGAGAGAGCAGCACAAACAGATTGTGAGTAGACCGGTTTCAGCCTGAGGGATTAAACTGAGTGATGAGTACACACACACACACACACACACGGCTCAGCTCAGCAGGTTCTGACTCGCTCCCTAACAAAATGAAGCACCTGTAAACTATTTTGTCTGTTTATAATGCGCTAAAAGCAGCATTTTAGTCTTTTTCCTGCTGGACTGGTGTGAGTGTTTACTGATTTTTCTTTTTTGTACAGAGAAATGATGCTTCTATTCAAAAAATACTTTTTCAATCACAGAGGGAAATAAAATAGATTAGTGGTCTCATGTATTTAGAATTTCTGTAAGTTTTTATTTCTATGGAGCCTCCTGCAGTCCTGATCTGTTGTATTAATATAACAAGAACTCAAACTGAAACACCTTCTGTTTGTTGTGCTTTTTTCACTTCTATATTGTGCGATTTTTGGAAAGTTGAGTCAAACACACGCACACCTAACTTACCTCCGGGAATCTGAATTAATTACCCAGAACATTAGAACCAGCTCCATGAATTAGCTAGGTGAGGTCATCTAGGAGGAAGTTCTGGTTCCACATTTCTTCACAGTGGTGCCACAAATATCAGTGTTGGGATTTTACATGATAGACCAAAACAAAGCAGTGTGTCATTTATAGTGAAAGCAAAACGATGCACGGTTTTTTAAATAGTTTCCAAATGAAAATCTGAAAAGCTTAATTTGCATGTTTGCTTTAGAGTGGAAAAGAATGAAAATAGACTTTATTGTCTTACTGGAGGGAAATTCAAGTCTAACAGCATAATTAAATTCACAAAAAATATGTCCAAGATTAACAATCACAACAATATTAGTAATAATAATAATATAGTGTAACTGATTATAATATAAAAATACTGTAACGCTATTAGAATAGAAATAGTGAAGTCATGATTGAAAGAATGACGCCATTAAAGCTGCAGTATGTAACTTTAATACTGTAACTTTAATACGTAAAACAATCAAAAAGATTGTTTTACGTATTTGTTGAAACTGTAACCATGACATGACAGTATAATATGAGACAGATAAATCCATAGACGGGACCCACAGGCACAGTTTGCATGTCCTTCTCTCCTCCTGAAGCATGAAGCCTCGGAGCAACAAATGAAAACCATCAGGTGAACAGATGGGTGACTGCTTTTAAAGGGGAAGTGTTATGTAATTTTTTAGGCACTTAGTGAGATTTTATAGCACAATCGAGTAACTATGTTAACATCAGTTGTTATAAAATGCTGTGTATATCAAATATAACTTAAAAGAAATTTGACTTCTTAAATTAACAACTACAAATTGGGCCTCTGTCTCTTTAAAAACTCCTACTCTTTCTGAAAACTCCACCTACAGGAAGTCATCACAACATGGCTCCTCTATTAACCCTTTGACAACATTTTTTTACCAGCGTTACTATGAGAAATAGCTCCTTTAATGAGCTCATTTGATGCACACTTCCACCAGGTGTTTGCTAATTTCTGCTGGCTAGTCTGAAGGAGCTGAGAGGTGGAGTTGTGGGCCAGGGCTGCTTTACCTGAAGGACTCTTGGAAACTGCAGCTCTGAGGAGGAGCTTCATCTCGTAGGCGGAGCTAGGACCACCCAGGTGTTTTGCGCAACTGAATGGTTACCATGGAGATTAACGGATTTCTCAAACATGCATGAAAGAATCAAAGCAACACTCCATTAATGATTTCGATGAGGGAATAACATTACAACATGATGTAAAGCTAAATAAAGTTTAACATTATTATTATTAACATTAATATATTAATAATTTAACATAATATTGCCACTTTAAGGCATATTTGAAGATTCCCAGAAAGAAGAAGAAGAAGAAGAAGAAGAAGAAGAAGAAGAAGAAGAAGAAGAAGAAGAAGAAGACGAAGAAGAAGAAGAAGAAGAAGAAGAAGAAGAAGAAGAAGAAGAAGAAGAAGAAGAAGAAGAAGAAGAAGAAGAAGA
>CAEFZY010039167.1:0-22079 GCA_903066815.1 Brachyrhaphis roseni
CCTTGAGTCCAGCTTTTTCCAGCCATTGGTAGGACTTACTGATATCAGCCACTTCGGTTATTTGCCGGTGGTACATCACGAGCTCTTGATATTTGGTTGTTTAGTTGCTACAACACAAATCAGTGTTTATCAGGCAATTAATCTCAGATCATGTTTAGACTTGTAGAAACATTTTTTTTATTACTTCTTCATATTGGGATTGGCTCAGTTGATGTCATTGTTGGCAGTTGTCACAATTTTGTAGGTCCCAACGTTTACTTGGTGCTGAAAAATTAAAGCGTTATGTTCTGTCTAGGCCTTCCTGGTTCAATTCATGAACGGCTTCCGTACATTTTTTTTGTGCCAAATTATTAAGATATATACGCTTAATTATTGCACAAATCTCAGTGGTTTTGCTGGATAAACTCCGAAGAAGAATACAAATGCCACAAAAAGATGACACAAATAGTTTTAGTTTTTTCATACGTTCAAACATTTAGCAATAAGTGAACAATTTCCATAATAAGGATTCCTTTTATCCAGTCAAATATTTAGATTTAAATAAAGTATAATGAAATAGTAAAGCAAATAGAAAAACTGACATTTTGTGAGAATGAGATTAAAATGCTCATTTTAGATTCAACAAAATCACTTATGTTGTATAACTGGTAATTTGGCTTGTTGTGCATTCAGTGATACTTTTAAGTGAAATTGTAAATGAGTCCAGACATAGCAAGTAAGAAAACATTAAACATTTTAATAGCTTTTAGCAGATAATAATGATAATTTATTTAAAGGCTGCCTTCTGAAAGAGTCAGACAATCTAAGGGTAAAGAGTAAAACAGGCTCAGCCCAGATCCAAGATGCAACATTGATTTACTCAAGATGACATAACTGGTAAAACCATGAAATAGCTTTGATGAAAGAGTACAACAGGCAACCACAGTTGTTCAAGGTAATTGTGTTGCGTTCAGATTCGTCTGTGAGTGCTCCACTAAATGTATCGCACATATAATTGTACACCATGCTATATTCCTCACCGCTCTGTGGTTTACTGTCATTAGTGGCCATGACTGAAAGCTGACCTGTGAAGTGTCTGCTACAGCAATAAGCCGCTAGCTGCAGGGTGTGCAGAGAAAAGCAGAGAGAGACAGAGAGAGAGCGAAGGAGGGAGGGAGAGGTGAAACCAGAGACTGAGTCTGGCCCTTCCCAGCTGGCAGCCCACCACCATCACCCCTGCAGCCTCCCTCAAGCCTTCATGTGATCCTCACTCCAGAAGCAAACCAGCAGAGGAAATGTCAGTCTCCCAGCCAGCCAGGAAACCTCCATGCCCAAACAAGGTGTTTCCTGCCCTGACACAGCTCTTCCTGTGGGCTATGTAAGGACTTTCCTGCTCTCTCCCTTTGTCTATGTGGCTGTCTCTCTCTCCCACTCGTTTGGCAGACTGCCCTTCAGCAAGCTGCCTCAATTCGAGCCTTTTTCCCTTGCTTTCTTACTAGTTGTGTTAGAATGTGGGCGTGTGTGTTTATATTTTAAGCTGGTCACTTACAAAGTAATAGTTTATTACAGCACTGTTAAAGTCTTCATTATGTTGCATGGCAGTCATAAAGTTTTATTTTCTCAGACAGTGTCCTGTGTATGTTGAGAGAACAGCTGACAAAATCCTTCTGCCTTTTATGATTTAACACAAACCTTTAAAATGACAAAATGCTCGAGGGCACAGCTGAGGTTAAATGTGAGCTCCCTGTACCATGAACAATTTTTGGCAATATTAGATGAAACTGAAATGGTTCCGTTCAAGTTCCCAGTTCCTCTAGGAGGCATTCAAAGCTTAAAACAAAAAAACTCACTATTTGCTTTAATCAGGGGTCGTCAACCTTTTCGCAACTGAGAGCGACTTCATGAGTAAAATATAAACATCGAATCGTCTTGCTCTGCAGTTCTGACTTATTGTTAATGCTGAAAATCTCTGGAGGTCCTACCATGCAGAATATGATGAAAACATGCTTGTAATTCTACATCCATACATTAATCCATTTTCTCTTCCTACTTATCCTTGCCAGGTTGGCGGTGGGTTGTTACTGGTAACCTTCTCCAGTGGCCATTGGGCAACATGGAGAAACAACAACCATGCAGACATTCACTCCTCAGGGTAGTTTAGTGTCGCATTGCAAAACAGTTCCTGAAAACTAAAGGAGTAAATCATCAAAAGGTTTTAGTTGATTTAGCAGGAGTGCTCAAGTCCAATCATTGAGCCCTTCTTGCGACTTTTAGATGCATCACTTCTTCAACACACCTGAATCAAATAAACTGCTTGTTGCAGACTTCTGCATAATGAATGACTGCTGGTGAGGGAATTTCGCTATTTCAGGCAGGTGTGTTGAAGAAGCATTGGATGTAGATAGTAGACTGGATTTGGATACCCCTTATTTAAAAGAGGTGTCCACAATTGACTTTTTTGAGCTTCATGTAAAATTATAATCTCATTACCTTATTAAACACATAAATATTGTGAAATCCTTGAATCTCCCGTGGCAACCATTAGGGATGCCTAATGCTTGCTCATATAAAGCGGTTCCTATTTGCCTAAAGCTCCTCCTTGGAGCTGCAGTCTCCAGCCAAGTTTCTACCTCACAGACTATCCGTCCTCCACCACTCAGCTCCTACAGACTAGTGGCTGCAGCAATTAGCAAACACCTGCGGGGACTGCAAGTTTGCTTAGTTTATCATGTGACTTACTTTTCAGTCTAACGGCGGTGAGTGGCGTAATGGAGAAACGTTGTGATGATGTGCTGAAGACAGAGTGTCAGTGTCAGAGGAAATTTTTAAAGAGACAGACGTCCAATTTCAAGACATCAGATACAGCTATGATGCAAAGTCAAATTCTTTTTAAGATATGTCTAATATGCAGCATTTTCTGTAGCATAGTTACTTGATTGTGCTATGAAATGGCACTTCTTATCTGAAAAATACATTACTCCCCCTTTGACACATCTAACAACAAATTAGCTGGGAAGAACTAAAACTTTGTAGTGGAAAGGCAAGAAGCCTAATTCGACTGCTGCTTTCATCAGCAAAACAATAAATACTACAGTTTTGCTTATAAAAGTAACTTTCCTAAAAAAAAATCACATTAGGTTTTTTGTAGTGGTGTGGTAAGCCAGCTGGAGGAACAATTTAAATGAGGGGCAAATACAGCAATTTCATATCCTACATTAGGAGGAAAGAAGGGTGGTGCTGGATTGGAATGAACTCTAATTACATGCAGTTACATTAGTTTATAGCACATGTTGGAATGTCACTTAATGAGGCTTTCCTTTATATTGTTTAATTAATATTCCAGTTGCTAAACTTTTAACAAGATTTCTTAAAAATGCAAACAGTTTTATGGTCGAACTTCAAGTACTAAATACATAAAGATTTCCCTAAATGTTCCGTACCATACTTTGGTCTTAATATGTAAGAATACAACAGCACAACAGCTTTTTACAGAGTTCTGTTCACACAGTGCTGTGTTTAAAGAAAGTTGAGTGGAAAGAAAAAGTGTTGTAAGAAAAGGTAAGCTAGCATTAGGAATGACAACAGCATTGGAAAGATTGTCAAGCAGATGCCATTCAACAATGTCAGAAGCATCTTACCTGGGTTAAAAGGAGAAAAGCAACTGCACTCTTGCTCAGTGGTCCAACGTCTTCTTTTTGGGTCAGAGTAAAGTTTTCATTTCATCTGGAAAACAAGGACCTAGAATCTGGAGGAGTAGAGATGGAGCACGAAATCCACGTTGTTTAAAATCCAGCATGAAGTTCCCACAGTCAGTGATAACTTGGTGTGCCATGTCATCTGCTGGTATTGGTCCACTACTTTTTCTAAACTCCACAGTCGATACAGCTGTCAAGGAAACATTAGAGCATTTCATGCTTCCGTCTGCTGACAAGCTTGGACACGCTGATTTCATTTTTCAACAGGACTTGGTGCTTGTCCACAATGCCAAAGGTACAAAAAGCTGATTCAATGACCATGGTGTTCCTGTTCTTGACTGGTCAGCAAACTGGCCAGACCTTCAACCCCGTAGGGAAGCTATGGAGTATTGACAAGAGTGGAAGGAGAGACACCAGACCCAACAATGCAGATCACCTGAAGGCAGCTATCAAAGCGACATGCTGCCATTATACCTCAGCAGAACCACAGGCCAGTTGTCTCCACGCCACTCTGATGCAGACATTCATGCAAAAGGATGCATAACTCTGGATGGATGGATGGATGGATGGATGGATGGATGGATGGATGGATGGATGGATGGAGCTGATTTCTACTTCCTAAAAGTTTGCTCTATAAATTATTGTGCTAAGAAGACTTTCAATTCTTCTTAAGTTAAAAAAAAATTAAGCAATTTTTAATTTCATATTAGGGCAAATTAATTTTTATTTCACCAGGACAAATAAAAGTTAAAATCTCTAAAAATTTGAAATCTCTTTTACAAGAGAATCCTGGCAGCAGCAGCACAGAGTTTACAGAGTCTTCACAGCAAAACAGGAAAGTTAAAACTGTCGTGAATAAATTAAACGATTCCTTAGTTAATTAAACATTTGAAAATGTAAATTAAAACATAGTGCCTCTTTGAATACAAAGACCATCTATGAGTTTATTACAAAGAAGTACACAAAACCTCTCTTTTAAATACAAACTTTTGTCAGAACACAGCAAGCCTACTAACAAAAAAGGAATGATATATTAATGAAATTTAGTTAGTTTACACATTAATACATATATTTAAAATATATGACAACTAGAAACTATGATCGTTTACAATTATTCTTTTTGTTACTATTTTTTAATTTCATAAGCTGATGATGTAAATCAACACTAATCAGTTTCCGCTTAGGTTCAAATTACTGTCTTTTGGTTTGTTTTTATGCTTATTAAGGAAAAAAAAAAAAAAGAAGAAAAACAGGCATAAAGAAAAAGGTAATCTAACCTTGATTTAAGTTATAATTTAAAGCCACTGGCGTGGTGCATCAGACTGTTGTGACAATAATCTGTATATTTAGGAGGACGGGTTGTAGGCGCCTTGACTTTTGTGTATGAAATATAGCAACAAGCTTTCTAAGGATTTTTCTGTTATTTTTGCTAACAGTGCCATGTGTTAGTCAGAAACCTGTGCTGATGGTATTAATTTGAGTTAACCATAGATGTGAAATTTATTTTAAGCACGCACAAATGTTCACACCAGAATTAAAACTCCAAAACACTTAAAAATAATCTGTTTGATAAGGACATAGCTACAGACACAGTGAACACTTCCCTTTTTATTATGTAGTCTTCTCCAGGATTTGCTACAGCTAAAGGCCGGTGTATGGGATATTGTATAACCAGTTATGACACCCAGGTGTTCATATTATCAATAATTGGCCAAGTCTGCTGTCTTCTGTCTTCTCTCTTTATTCAGCGCTGTCGTCACTCTGACAGTGACATGAGGTGGTTTTCCTCATAAGCTGTGAAAATTTGTAGGGAAAGACAGCTTCTCCTCGCCCTGTTAGTGGTCTGTCTCCATAAATGCTCTGTTAAACGTGTTGGAGCATACTGATGTATCTGGATTAGAGTCTGTGTATATTCCTGGTGTCAGGAGGATAAAGCAAAGAGATTAAGGTGATCGCCTGGTTTTATTTGGAACAGCACAGTAGGACAGGCATGTCTGTTTTTAAATAAAAAGTTCTTGCATGACAAAAAAAAACAACCCCAACCGCTAAAAAACGATGTATTTGTTTGCATCTATGGACAAGGAGGAGTGTTTCTCAATTTTTATTCATAAAAAGGTGGAGCATTTTCCTACAATAATGTTCTGCTTTAGTCCCTGCAAATGAGAGGAAAGAGAATGAGGATATTGTAGGCTTACTTTTATTAACCGGCTTAATGTGCATGGGGTCACATGCAACATGCCTCTCTTTTCTTTTTTAGTGTGTGTACGCATTTGAAAATGCTCACAGTTGGGTCTGTCCCACATCACAGGGAGACAAATCCATGCCTGCTACCATAACAGCATTTCAGTCGGTATTTATGCTGCAGTTGTAGTTAGCCCCGAGTGGTGCATTTAATCTGTACCACTTTCAGCTTCAGACGTGGGAGTGGGAGCAAAGGGTTGCCTCGCTATATCTGTATCTGACTCAAAGCACAGTGGCATAAAACTCTTACATTATCTGAATTTATGGCAAAAGGGAGGGCATGTGAGAGGCTCTGCAGCTCAGAGCAGGTTGGCAGTTCCCATCAATCGCTTCTTTCAAACAACAGAATCCGTGTTTATTTTATTGATTTTTGGGATGGATAGATTTATGGATTGTGAAATGGGCTGAAATGGGTTGTTAAAGATTCTTTGCTAATTAAAATGTTAACATCACACACCCATGGAGACAAATGGTGGCGGCAGCATCATTCTGTGAGGATGTTTTTCTGTAACTGTTCAGAGCTGAAGGGACGACGGACTCGCATAGACATTTGCCATTCAGTCTGACAGAGGTCGAGCTATTTTGAAAAGATTTGAGGAAAATTTCATCTCTCAAAGTGGAAAGCCAGTGGAGACAGACTCCAAAAGAGACGTGCAGCTGTGATTGTAGAGATACTGAGTATTGACTCAGGTGGGCTAAGTGCAAAAGCAATGCCACAACCATGTATAGTTGTTCTTTTACTTTACAGCTATGCAGTTTGTGTCTGTTGCATGGCAAAGTAAAACATTTTTTGAAGTGAACTTTAGATTGTTATCCAGTATTCCAGTTGATAAAGATACCATAAGAAAATGTGTTTTAGGTCTTGACTTCAGATATTTAATTTCTGTCTGTCTCTTTCTTTCACAGCCTATGCGTGTCTTATCCATTGTATTAAGCAGACCAGTGTTGGAAAATCCAGATAAGCATGAGTGAAGAAAACAGAAAGTCTCTGGTGAGAGGGAAGCATTTTATTTGTCCTTGATTTAATTGTGAGAGAGATGAAGACAGCCAATTAATTTCTTGTCTGTGCTCATACAGAAGTCTGTCTAGTATCAATATACCCATCAGGCTGCTTTACATTCGAGAGTTGATTTAAAATGAACGAGTCGGATTTTGTGATTAATTAATTAAATATTATGGTGCATTTGTTCTCAATTGTAATTATTTATTCATTGATTTTGGCAATAAGTCCTTAATTTCTTTTTTTAATTAAATTGAACCAAACGTGTCAAAGTGAAATTAAGACACGGTTGAGAAAATATTGGTGAAATAATATATATTTATTTCAACATTTTATAACTCATTATGCATCTAATGAATGTCCACATAAGTGAATATGTATTTAACAGTTTAATTTATGAGATTTCAGCTCTTTTAACTCTCCAAAATTGGAGAGTTAAAAGAGCAATGAATATATATAGGTATATGCAATGAATATATTGTGAACAATATGTTCTAATATGTTTAATGATTTATTTCAACGTGCATTTATTTTGCATTTGCTAATTTTTTTATCTTAGTTTCTTACATATGAAAATATGTATTTAATTATAATGATTTGTTGGACATAGTTTAAAAATATTGAAGGTAAAATACCACAACAAAACAGTCTCTTTTGAAAACAGTTAATTTGCTAATGATCATAGAACAATTTAAACCTCGGATTTAAGAGAAGGAATAACCAAAACCTGATGGAAGAGGACACAACCCATTTCACACTATGGATAATAGATATTGTATCTACTATCCCTGTATCTACGAATGCCTCTGCTGGTCAGTAGTGAAGCAGACATGGCTATGTCTGTGTAAATGCTACTAGAACATTATTATTTTATATAAAGCAATTATTTAGCACAGTAACGTGTTAGAGGCCAATTAGTCTTGAGATGGAGCACTCTTTACTCCGTAGGGTACCTGTTTGCTAGGTCTCCAAGTTACTGTTCCAAACAGGATTTTTGCTGCTTTTCTCCTCACTGGACACATACATCCTTTTTGTGAACTCATATTTGTGCCAGATAATTTGCTAACATCTGTGCTGACTGGACATTTCTGTTCATTGATGCAGAAGTGAGAAGTTTGAGAATGTCGTCTCTGTGCTGCGTTAATCTGACGCATCAATGCTGAAAAAGATGCCTTGATAGTTTGTGGAAACCTGCTGACATAACAAAAGAAAACAGCTTAGTGTGTTACAGCAAACGCGAGGAGTGAAACCCACAAAAAGGGACTTTACATAGTCTTTGAAGACAACAAGACTTTTGCTTCAAAGTAACACAGCACACTACTGACCTCAAAACACACTCTGCATGAACACAATCTGGGGATGTAAACAGGACATAGATGTCCTCCTGAAACCACAGCCAAGACACTTTATGAGAGAGAGAGAGAGAAAAAAAATGATTAACTGATTTCCAAACAAGAAGAATATCTTTTGATCTGTGCAAATTGATTTTAACAAAGTAGTTAGCAGTCCTTTTGCAAAATGCAGCTGTCTGCAGCATCAAAGCTGTTAGGATTTTTGTTCTGAAGGTGTTGCGGTTTGACAGGACGTTGGTTGAGCTGCTTCAACACCTTGGAAAGCATCTCCATCAGCTCTTTTCCTCTCCATCTTAGACACACACATACACAAGCGTGCACTTTGCCAAGATGTACACTCACACGCCCCTGACGCACCCATACAGCAACATGAATTCTCTCATATGGCTGCCTGTCTTGCAGCAATTACATGATGTGCGGTAATTGCCAGTCTCTGAAGCGGGCTCTTCAGACACACTTCAAAGGGAGCGGAGCGCGTCCACGGACGCAATTAACAAGATCAACGGAGCCCAGATGAGCTGGCGGGCCCCGCGCTCCTCTCCCCATTGTTCTCATTTTCACTCTCATTAGCGAGTACGTGGTGGGTGGGTGAGTGGGTAGGGGGTGGAATGGGTAGGACACCTGCGGAAAAGCAGGGTGCACGGTGTGCGGTTCGGGGAATGGAGAGGAGAGGGACAGCGCAGCGCAGGGACACTGCGTGCTAATGATGGCTGTCTGAGCTGCTGGAGGGAAGGGCGCAAACAGCCAGCTGTTGGTGTCGAGGTATGTGAGAAAGTGGGGGTGTGTATGTGTGCGTGCAGGGGTGTTTGTGCGTGTGCGATAGCTAGAGAGAGAGAGAGGGAGAGAGAGACCGATGCACCTGGGAGAGGGTATCACCACGGCAACTGGATTGAGGCTGTCAGTGCACCGGAGAGGCTGCAGCTTCCTTTTCTTCCAAAGTCTCGCACGTGGACACACTCCTCTACACACTCCTAATAAGTCAGCCTCCTCTGGCCTCCCCCACGAACATCTCTAGTGACACCTAGAGGACACCTGCAAGAAACAGACAGGCAGCCACAGAGAGAGATAGGAAGATGGATAGAGAGAGAAAGGCATCTGACACTAATACTATTTCCAAGCTCAAATCACAGAGGAATTTCATAGCTGGTCACATTTCCTTTGTGAAATTTGTCACCTCTCCTATTTCTAATAACTGGACTTGATGTCAGAGACAGTTTATGTTATGCAATGATAGAAAACAATCCGTCAAGATCTACAGTCTCCTGCAAAGGCATTTATATCCATTGAAGCGTTTCATAGTTTGTTATGTTATAACCACAAACGTTAATGTATTTGGTTTTCTGTCACACATAGCCTTTTCCACGTAGTCTAAACTGTTTCATTTTGGTTGAACCCAATCAGACTTAATCTTCCAGATGTTTGCTGCGTAGTCTACATGGCTTGTGATAAATATCTTATGACACTCGTCTTTTCACTCTTTCAAACAAACCAGATTTTAGGGGCACTAAGCTAATAGTTGTGCTGTTGCATTCGACCATCCAATCTTTGCATCTCTGCAGCTCAAACAGAGATATCATATCCTTTATGACTGCTGTCCCGCAAACCTACACCGTTTTACTAGGTTTACACTCATCTTACTTTTGAATGGTGGATGAAAAAGGATGTGCTGTTGAAAACTTGGGATTTTCTTTTGTAATCTTAACATGCTTTCAACTTCTCAAACTTAGCAAAATGTTTCACACTGGGGATAGTCTGTGGAAATATGACTTACCCCCCAACGCTAATGTCATTTCTAAGTCCAAACCCAGGAAAAAATGTTATAGCTGTCCACATTTCCTTTGTGAATACTGTCCCTGTCCTTGTTTGTGGTAGCCAGAGTTGATTTTGAGTGCTGGAGACAGTTTATGTTTTGCGATGATACATAACTGTTCATCAAAAACTCCACAAGATCCCCATCCCTTACTCATTTGTCTTTATGGCCAACCAGCCGCTCTCCTCCAACCCCCTTAAGATCTGAATATTGCATCTCTGTGGCACCAATTCAATTTCTTCCAGCAATAAACCAAATGAGTATATATGTGGTACAATGCAATGCATTCGCCGCCACCAAAGGGGGAAACCATTTAACTTCAGTAGTAGTATTCTTTCAAAGTTGGATTTCCTGCTGTCTAGACCACTTTAGTCTTTGTTTTTATTCAAATGCAGCCAGTCGGCTTGTAAAACCCTATTGGTTAAAGCTTTTAAAAGAGCCTTTCATTTGTTTCTCCTTAATGTTTAATGCTACGAGGCACAGCGGTGCATAAGAGTCAGAGATGTGTGTGTGTGTATGTGCAAGAGAGAGAGAGAGGCAGAAGGGGAATGTAGCAGCAGACAGCCAACTTTTATCATGTAGAGGTGCATTAAAGTACATTACTGCCTTTCTGCTCTCCGGTATCTCTGAGAAAAATGGACCAGAACGAGGAGGGAAGAGTGATCACACTAACCTAACACTCCTCTGCTATTTCCATCCTCTCTTATCGCAAGCATTCAGTGTGCAAGAATCTTAAAGTAAAGCCAAAGGTGTGACCAGGAAAGTGTTTTACATTTGGCTCAGTTTTAAAGCTTTTTTTTTTTTTAACCCATCTCGTACAACACAGACAAACAGCATTAAGACATCAAACCGCGGCCATTCTGTGCAGCTTGCCCAGTCTGCACGCTCCCAGTGCCAAACCACAGGAGGACAACGAGGGTGGGGAAATGTGGACCACTGACTGGTTCTAATAATCAGTTTGAGGAGACTTTAGCTTACACCAAAAATGAGCTGTTTTTCTTGTACATACTATTGTTTTTGTCGTTTGGCTTTTATGAGCTGGAATAAAAAAACTGCTTGTGTGAAAACAAGGTATTAAAACTTTTGGATATGTTTCCTCTTGGCAGTAACAGAGCGAGCTAGCTATAGTTGGCTGCCTGGCTGTGATTTGTACGCTGAGACAAGTGCTTTGGAACAAACTGTACCGCGCTGCTGAGAATTTGTATAGAATTTTCTCCGTTATTCTGGCAGCCAAAGGAAAGTCTTGGCTGGTGTATGTATGTGGTTCTGCCTGTGTGAACTTAGATACATTCACACACATGCAGGTGCATGATCTCACACACGCACACACACTCACCATCAGACCACTTTTGGCTGGTACAGATACGCGACATACAGCATAGTTTGGTAAATGTCTGTCTCTGCAGCTTAGCGAGAAAGAGAACAGTGTGTGAATGTGTGTTTACATCTCGACTCCAATGCTGTGAACTTTATTTCGCAGCAGCCAGATGGAGATTTAGCATGTGAGCATGCACACCGCAGAGATGGAAATACACGTCGTGTAAGGGACTAAAAACTGTCTTGTCGCTCTAATCAGGACTGACAGAGAGGCGCTTTTATGAAGATGAAATAAATTGTTATTCATAAGTAGTCTGGTAAGGTCCATCCACTCGTCCGGCCATCCTTCCGTCGACTCATCGATCTTTATAAAGATCTCAAATTTTGCTGATTCTGTATTTGAAGTCTGATCTCTCTTGGTATATTTGCAAAACGATAACTTTATTGAAAACTTTTTTGCATTAGGTGATTTAAAGTTTTGCTGTCTGTAAAAAGGTGAAAATGAATGGATGTTTGACATGATGTGTAGTAACCCTGTATTCTTTTACAAAATCTTTGGAAACTCTGAGGTCATCCAGAGGTTGTGCTGTCCCTGCTGTGGATAACGGTACAGGTCTCGTACAAAAAAGGCTTCTTATTCATCATAGATGTGTAAAAAATAGATAGTAAGGCAGTTCAAACAAGTCTCCCAGAGAAAAGAAAAAGCCAACACAATTATGTTTGTTTAAACACTTAAATTATGTAATAGACTGTGAACGTCAGAAGGCATTAAAAGTCCAGACAGATGTAGAAAACAAAACTTTTGACCCAGATCCTGTCTGCATGTGTTTGTGTGAATGTGTGCGCCGCCTGTGAACGTGTTTGTATGTGGATGGGAGTTGCCATGAATGCTAACGGGACGCAGAGTCAGACAGAAAGAGAGCGCAGCCCAACTTTAACAGGGCCTGTGTAATTATGGTCAACCACACTCCCCACCACCACCTTTATTTATAGGGTTGCAAACACACTGGGGCTTCGGATTGCTTTTCCTTAGCATTCCAGGACACTGGGACTTTTTGGAGGAGGATGTAAACAAATGATATTTTAAGTGTAGTGTGACTGTATTGCTTTCAAGTTGTTTTTTTTAGTCTTTTGGGACATTGAAACATGCTGTATTTGGCAAATAGAAAGCTACGTGGGTTGTGTATGACTGAAAAGTCTGTTTTCAGTGAGGTTCATTTAGTTCCTCCTCATCAGTGTTTCTCTGCTCTCTCCCTGGAACTGGGAATACGTTTTGATCAAGATGGAGTGTAACTCATGCTAACTCAATCAGACAGAGCTCATCAAAGAAACATGCCGCAGAGGTTTGGTCCGAATCAATGGGGACGGATGGCCTCTGGTCACAAACCTCCGAGGACAGCGGGCCCATTCGCCCTGTAGCCTTTAGGCATGAGCCGCAGCAGCAGAAGCCAGCCGTCACCTTGGGGATGCAGCAGAGCGGAAGTGAACAGACGTGAGTTAACATGAAGAGAAAAGAAGAAGCACAGGAATGTGGCCTGGTCGCGAGCTGCTTTTTCATTGGCTGACTGAGAGCACTTCCAGCTCACCCTCTCTTTTTGCTTTGAGCTCAAACACATCTGCTGCACAAGTGAAGGAAATGTAAAATGTTCAGGATTTCCTGTTGCACTGAAACTGCAGGTTGGATGAAAGAAAGATGTGTGGGTCGCTGGATGGCGGGGGGGCTCATGCCTGTCAGTGGACATATGACACAGAGAGGTGACGAGGCCGGGGGGGCAGTTAGCACCACATGAGCACGTAGAGCAAAATGTGTGCGTCGGTGTGTAATATGGAGAGTTGAGGGGGCCCATATTGAATGCAGGTGTGCTGAGAGAAACTCAGATGTGGGTGGATTTATAAGAAGTGAACAGTGAAAATTAGGGGCCTTGATGAAAAGCAAAGAAGTCTGTGATTATGGTTTCTGTATTCACTGAAACGTGACACATGTAAGTTTCAAACTATAGCAAACTCAGGTGTTCTTTCTAGGGTTATCTATCTATCTATCTATCTATCTATCTATCTATCTATCTATCTATCTATCTATCTATCTATCTATCTATCTATCTATCACAAAGGAACATATTAGCCTAAATAAATTCATTACACACACAAAGATGTTTATAAGCCTCTTTTTCTTTTACACTTTTTCTCAGTCGCTTTGGTACATTCCTCGACTCATCCTTGACATTTGCGAAACAGTAAGTGCATTCTTTTAAAGCTCTGGAAGGTTGTTCTGTTGTAAACTATGACTGACGATTGTTGACAAGTGTTAAAAATTGTAAATGTGGGAGATCAATGGCAAAAGATTGGACATGATTTACAATTTTATTGTAATTTGTTGACAGACCATGTGAATTGTCTGTCATTGACATGAGAAGATAGCACTGCAGAACAAGGACAATCTCCTTAAGGGAACTGTACATACAGTACAACCTGTTCAAGCATTTTGCATGTTAAGGGTTATACAACAAACTTATGTTTAAATGTTGTGGAGTTTTAGACTTTTCAACCAATAGATATATCTTGATCAATGTGACAAAAACAATTGAAAATGTAGGAAAAGGGGAATCCTACATAATCACTTGCATGAATGTTGTTCACAGAAATGAGAAACCAGAAATGTAGTGCCACCATGGAAATCATGGACAAAACCTTCTGGGACCCAGACCGTTGTCCATATGGGACCCACCTAGGTATGCTGGCTGGGAAGTGAAGCAAAAACAGGAATAATTTAAGGGAGCAAATACTTTTCCATGGCACTGTACAGGTTGAAGCTAGAGAGGGAGAAGGAAATCCGAGTCACAGAGGAGGAAAAAGATGGAGACTTCTCACAATAACAAGCTGAGTGTCACCATGCTTTTCTCATTGGTTGTGTTTACCTTCTCTCAGTCCTCCAGGGGTAATTTGGGGGGCGGAAGAGAGACAGAAAGTTAGACAGAGTACCCAGAGACCAAAACTAGCAAATAACTGTCAGGAGGCAGCTTGTCTCCTTCAATGTTAGGTGTTTGTGCTGACAAACACACAGCGGCAAGTGCACGGCGTCACACTGCTACATCGAAGCATGCACCTTGCAATCCTTTTCTACCTTCTCCTTTTCTCTTTGCAACAACACACACCGCTTAAGCCGAACATTTATTGAAAAACCCGAGTCTGATGATTTGCTTCCTTGTTGCTTGGCAAGGAACAGTTAACAATGCACCTTCAAATTGAAGCATCAGTGACAACATCTCACTCCCATCCATCACTCACTGCTGGCTCACAGAGGTGGGAACAGATTCACACCTTCCTGTAGCCTGTTCTTAACCAGCAGGTGGATGAGAAAATACCCAGACTGGGGTCAGCGGACGGGTCAAGCCGCTGCCGACATCTCGCTCTTCTATATGCGTGTGTGTCAAGGTGACCAAAGGGGAGGGGATCATTCCTCGTTTCCACCGAGAGACACTTAGCCTAGGGTCAATATTGACTGTCAACCAACCGTGAGCTTGGCTGGACACTGCTTGACTTTTCAGTCTTCAGATCAACCTGTTTTATCTGGTGGCGAGGAAAGGGGAGAAGTCATGAGATAGGGACTTACAACTCAGACACTCTCATTGAAACACCCTCATACCAGCCTCAGTCTGCAATCTGGAGTCGACAGGCAGGTATGAGGAATAAGGAGGCTTTTTGGTGAACTGAGTGGGCGTTGAGGCAGTTTGGGCAGTGTGACAAACATGGTGACAGAGAGGGGGAGGAAAACAGAGAAGGAAAAAACTGCAAGGGATGCAATGAAATGTAGAAAAGGGGTTTAAATGTTATTGAAACATCATTTATCTGTTTTTCCAGAAATAAAAACTATGAGGGTGCCTCATTATTTACAGTGAAGTCCCTTTGAATTGTTTATGTTGCATGGACAAACTTTGGTGTATCTCAAAGTATAAAGCAAGTCAAAGTAGTGGCTAATTGTAGAGTGGAAGGAAAGTAGATTTTTACAATTTTCAAGCACATTTACAAACAAAAATCCGTGTGAATGGCATTTGTCATCCACATAGACTCATCTATTTGAGTCCAGGCAAGTCAAATAGCTCATCTGGACTCAAACATTTTTGATTTAACTGAGGTCTAGAGATCACTTTCTAACACATGAATATCCTTCGAGCCAATCCATATAGCTCTGGATATACGTTTAGGGTCATTTTGCTGCTGGAAGGTGAACCTTTGCCCCAACCTTAAGTCTTTTGGAGCCTCAGGATTTTTCTTCCATTATTGCCATGTACGTTGAAAAACTGCCCATTCCACCCCTCAAACTTTCCTGCACGCACAAACAGTTTGTTCATCCAAGCTCCTCCTGAGCTGGAGACTCGCACTGCAGTGATGACACTCCTGAAATATGGCCTCTAACACTTTTCTCTCAGTGGCAGAAACACAGAAGGAGCAGCAGCCCTGGGCCAATAACAATACCTCATGAAAACCCTTCAGACACCAACACCAACCCGCACCGCTGAGGGGGAACGATTGCATAGTTTCAGATCACAGCTTTACTATAAACATGAACACAGTTTGAGCGGGTCGAGGGATTCAAAACAGAAACCGACACGCCGCCTGGACTTCAATAGCGCTGATCTGTGTGCTTTTCATCAAAACTGTTGGAGTTTGGGCAGCGAGGGCAGCGCAGACTAAACAAGCGGTTTGCTGAAAGCCTCATGGGAAGCTGCTGACATTCCATGACAGATGGCAGAATTTCCCCAATTTTTCCATTCAGGATGATTTTGGAGACATTAGATTGACCAGAAACATTCAAGTTTTTTTTCTAATTGAAGTTGTTGGAGTTTTCTTGTTTGTCTCTTTAAGATAAATTAAACTGGGACTATTTAATAGGGTGAAAATGAGAAGGCGGTAAAAAAAAAACAGGAGTTGTGATCATCTTGAAGGGACTCTGCGCCTTTGTTCTGCTGCATTAGTCTTTTTTTTTTGCCCGTTCCCCTGCTTCTCCTTTTGATCCACTGTTGGATCATCCCCGTGATGATTCACTAACAGCAAAAGAAATTAAACACTCTGGATTGACGACCCGCTCCCCATCTCCTGCTCCTCTTCCTGTCTCGCTCCTCTCATTGTCACCACAACCTTCCTCCCCATCTCGCTCTCCATTCCTTTCCTCCCCGAGGCCTCCTCTTTTTCAATAGATAAGCAGCGGATCTTTCCTTTATCACTTCACTCTCCATCTCCATCCTTTTTCTTCTTCCTTTTTTTAATCTTTTTTTTCACTTTCTGTGTTGTGCTTAATCCCAGCCTTGCGGTGGATGCATGTCAGAGATGTAATTCTATTGTTGAACATGCTCTTCTGAGCACAACCCCCCCTCCATCCCACCCCAGACTCAGTCACTCCCAGGGCCACATGCATATTCATCAGCTACCGAAAACAAAAGGCAGATCACGCTGTTTGTCGTGTTCCACAACCGCGGCTTTTCAGTTCTCTCCCTTCACGGCTGCTTTTAGCAGATTAGTCATGTTAAACATATTTCAGACGAGCAAATGCCAAGAGCTAACTGACAGCCGTTCAATCAGAGAAACAACACAAGTTCCTCGTGCTTCTGTCTCAGAAGATGCAGGGAAGTTTAGAAAGAGTTTGAAGCATGCTGATTGTTAAAGGGCAGTAAAGCAACAAAGCCATCATAGTAGGAGAGTGAATTGGTTGTGGAAAGGGTCAGACTCCTGCAGGCCATGAGGTCACATGCATCAATGGTGAAACTTGGGCTGATTTTAGTGGTTAAATGTTAAGTATTATTTGCAGGGTAAACAATTACAAGCGTTTTAGCTGTAAGTTGAGCAAAATTCAGATTTTCTTCTCTAACAAGAGCTGCATTGGAGAAAATATAAAAAAGTCAACAATAAGCCAGTTGTTGATGGCTCCATTTGCTGCGTTCCTTTGATGTTGGAGCTTTGATCCGAGAATGGCACCCTGCACTTCTCCTACTTCCCGAAAATGAACGTAGGCACGATTTGCTAATTGATAAGCCCAATGTCAAATATAGCTACTAGTGCATGTTAGAGAACATGTAGAGTATTTGTAGAGGAACATCTATTGATGTTTTGAACTTTTTCACAATTTTATTACAATAAACTTCTCCATACAGAAATCTAAGCCTCAGATGAATAAATCTGTAGAATCCGTTGACACATTATTGTTGAATTAAAACTATAAGAAACCCCATTTATAGTTTCCATCACATTATTTGAGGAAGATACATTTAAAAGAAAATTACCTGTCAGCTATGAGTGACATATAACCTTTTGACCTACCTCCAAAACGCAACACTTGTACTTCAGATTGTCCTGAACACATTATCCCTGTGAATCCCACACAGAGGTGGCAAACAGAGCAATTCTTAAACATACAGCTGGTAGAAACTGCGAAAGCAGAACTATCAGAACTACAACTCCAAATAAACAATCAGAGCTACATTTAAAGGGCATAAATCCATCCAAATGTTTAATTCTAGTCAAATTTCAAACTTACATCCAGTTGAGAATTTGAAGCTTTCTCTATCTAGAATGACTGAATTTGAATTATTTTCGGAAAGAATAATAGGGAAAAACGTTTTATTCTCCAGATGTGCTGATAGTGACACAACCTCAAAGAACCTACAGATGTAATTGCAGCAAAAAGTCGCTCAACTAAGTATGGGCTCAAGGGGAATGAATTTAAATGCACTCAACGCTTTTTGAAGCATGTATTATTTTTCCTTAACATCTCATTTATGCAGTACTTTATGTTCATCTGTCATATAACTTTGCATTAAAACACATTGAAGTTTGTGGTTCTGATCAAATTTGAGAAAGTTCAAGGGGTGTGAACACTTTTGCCTGACAGTGTGCTATAAAGTCTGAAAAGTACAGCTCTGGGTTATTTATTATATGTCCTGCAGTGTCTGAGAGGGTTCCTCCTCACACTACATCAGCAGAGCTTTGTGTGATGTCCAGGATGTGCCGGTGCACGACTCCAGGTCCCAGGCTCCAGGGCCAGACAGACGTAAACACAGCCTGACCACACTCTGAGGCAAAGCGTCAGCCTGTCCTCACCTTGCTCATAAACAGCCAAGGAGGCCACGCTGTGGGCCAGAGGAGGAACAGAGAGCGCCGAACTTTTATGGAGGCAGAAGAGAATGGAAAGGAAGGGCAGGGGTGGAGCAGGTAACAGGAAAGGGAAGGATTTCATGCTTGTTAGAGAAGTCAACATTTCTGCGTTAACTTGCTTTAACATGTATATTTTCTATTGTTCTTATTATTTGCTCTTCCTAATTGCTGTTCATGCCACCAGGAGTGTGTGCATTCGTGTGGATCTGCTCAGATATGTTTTCCAACACCCCATTGTGACAGCAGCACTGGGCTCCTCAGCGCCTGTTTGATTTATGTGTCAGGACAAATATGGGTCAAAATGAAACATCCAACACGGTGGCTTCTTCTCGCTTGTTCTTCTTTCTTCTTTTTCATTCTCTTTGCGCTTTCTTCTTTTCAAAGCTCGGCTCAGCGGGACCGTGTGTCTCTGCTGCGGCACAGCCAGGTTGTGTATGTGTGTGCAGCTTCGCGTGATGAGACGTGACAATCGCCTTCATCTTCCCCTCAGACGCAGCGTTCCACAACGCTCTGCCACTCGCTCTGTGTTGCGCGCTTTTCATCTTTCCTCCACCCGTTCCTTCCTTCGTTTTCCTCCTTCTTTTCCTCCGTCTCCTCCTCTACTTCTTGCTCTCACAGGTGGAAGAAAGGCAAATGGGAGAATGAAAGGGACAAGATTCTAATTAGACGAAGAAGCTGAGACAAAAGCAGGGGGATAATGAAGGGAAGCAACGGTAACACATGTAAAACACAAATCCTTAATCTTAGAGAGCGTTTGGGAGGGAGATCTCTCATTTCTCCCCTTACAGTGAAGCAAAGTAGGGGTGCTGTGTGACTGGGAACAGGAGGGGTTGGGATGTGATTATGAGCACAGAGCTGACAGACAGATTGACATTTGAGGGTGTGTGTGGCTCTATCCCCACGGGGCCCTCAACTCTTTCTGTTCACAGAGACCAACCTAAAAAGTCACAATTGTGTTGAAACAAGCAGCCTGCTGCACTTTTATTGACATTGTTCACACTTTTGGTGATGAGAGCAACAAAGTACCAATTTATAGAAGCTTGCAGAGGTATAATATCCTGAGCTTTTTCACATTTTATTATGTTACAACTAATATTAAAAGGGGAAAGATTGGGAATGGAAGGAAAACAGAACTATATTGTAACTTTTGCTGTGAAATATGAAAAAAAAAAAATGTTTTTGTGCATTTGCATTCAGCCCCCTTTACATTGATGCCCCCAAATAAAATCCAGTGTAACTAGCTGGCACAATTACAGACTGATTGACTAAGGAATGTCCAAGAGCACTGGAAGAGCTGTAGATATCCACAGCTCAGGTGGAAGAATCAGCTGACATGATAATAATGCAGGACATGCAGGACAATCCTGGTAGAACCTGCAGGATGCTGAAAAAGATTAAAGATTGGGAAAGTGATTCATCTTCCAGAAAGCCAATGAGTCTAAAAATACAACCAGAGGTACAATCAAAACAATCAAACATTTTAATGCATTAGTTTTGCCCTATCAAGTTCAGATAAAAGAGCCAATTGAGAATTTGTGGTAAGATTTGAAGGTTGATATTCACTCTGTCCAGTTAAGAAAGAGTTGAGCTATTTTGCAATGGTGAATGGGGGGAAATTCATTATCTTCATGAGTAAAAACTAAAATTCCTGCAGCTATCATTTGAAATTGCTGCTGAATGCAAATCCAAACCACAAATTAGGTAAGTATGTCCAACACCTGTGAACAAGTGGAGCTGCTCTGCTTCACTGAATGTCAGGCTGTGACAAAGGAAGCAAAGAAGAAACAATAAGGACAGAGTATATTTTAACTGCGTGGCCATGAGGAACGGCTGACTGCCTCTCTCCATCCATCCGTCCAGTTCTCCTCGCTCTGCATGTGGATTCAGTCTGTTTACTTATTTCTCTCACCCCTGAGCTTTTCTGACATGCTGCTGCCCCTCCTGGGTCTTCGGGTGATGCGATGGAGCTCGGGGACTTCAGTTCTCTTGCTACTGCTGTGAAACTCGATTCAGATGATGAAACTGTGCGGCGGCTCATGGTGGGACACTGGTGTCTTTGCAGCTCGCTGGGAGACTGAGGCGAAATCTCCCTGATGAAAGAGTCTGCAAATGTGCCTCTTTAGCCCTGGTCCTTACATCTTTTCAGAGAAAAGCCTCTGTTAGCTGCGTCATGCGACTGCTTTTGAGTTTTCAAAGAAATGAGCCTTGCCTCTTATGATCTACACATAAAAATCTGAATCGTTTCACCTTAGAAACTATATTTGTATGTTGCTGGAAGAAAACATTTTTATTTCTTACACATCGATTCTTAAGGCATAGTTTGGAAATATTATCTTTTTTCTAAACCCCAGTGTTTGATTTGTTGTCCAGCACCTTCTGTGTTCCTTGACTACCCTGTGAAAATATGTAAAAGAATATGAAAAAAAAATACATATTAATGTCTGTAGCAGAATCTCACATGGAAACTTTTAGAAAAATCCAACATTTGATTTGAAGAATTTATTAAAGGGCATCAAAAACCCATAAGAAATAACTGATTTTGTTTTTTTAAATCAATGGTCGCACAACTGCTTGTACAACAACTTTGTTTAAAATAAAGATCATTTGAGTATTTAAAAAAAATGTATACATTGTTGCTTTAAGTTGAATTTAATTTTAAAGAACAAACTCATTCATAACTTTTTGTTTCCATTGCTTATAAATACAATGTCACAGGAAGACCTGTTTATTTCAGTCACTGACTAAAAGCCTGGAAGAGGATCTATGGTCATCTTGGATACCATATAGCTGTTTGGGAGGAATGCTAAAAACAACGTTTTTTACTCTTCTGTCACAAACATAAATTTATTCCGCTTAACTCTACTGGTATAAATGAGTTTTCAAAACTTCTTTACCAGAGGTGTAGGTAAATTTGTAGCAAACTAGGTTTTATAAAAAAATTCCTGGTGAGCATTTGCCAGTAAATCTGCACGCATAAACTCATTTAGCGAGAGAGAACAACACCGCAGTGCTTGCAGTGAAATGCTGGAATCAAACGTGTTGCATGGTTGCTCGGGTTAGGAAAACTCCTCAGGCACACGTCGGATTATGTCTCAGGGCATGCGACGCAAACGACATGTGCCAATTTTTATGTTCATTTCTTCTTCACAAATTTCACTGCAAAGTTGGTCTCCTGTGCGTCACAGGGAGGCTGAAAATAACAGCGAGCGATAACCTGGCACAGCACATTTCCACAGATTCTTCCCCGAGGTGATGCAAGACTTTAGACAAATGTCTTGTTTGTTCGCCACTGAATGGCCATCTTTCAAGGGGGTGGCATGCCAGCAAGAGCGCACACAGACACCGGAGCGGCTCATTTTTCTCCCTCATGAAGTAGGTAGCAAGAATATTGCAAACCACAATCAGAATGCATTGCCATCGGCCAGAGTTTGGACGAGTAAGAAGAGTAATCAAATTACTTTCAGATAGATAGATAGATAGATAGATAGATAGATAGATAGATAGATAGATAGATAGATAGATAGATAGATAGATAGATA
>CAEFZY010039170.1:0-17817 GCA_903066815.1 Brachyrhaphis roseni
TGGATGGATGGATGGATGGATGGATGGATGGATGGATGGATGGATGGATGGATGGATGGATGGATGGATGGATGGATAAATGCACACACATATATACACTTGCTCTCATGATACACATACAGTAGCATAATAGAATACAGTAATGTTAGCTAGCTTGGTAAGCTAGCTAGTTTCAAGAAACCTGCTCTTTCGTACTCCCTCCCCCCAATGCCCACACACACACCCACACACACATAATGGATGTTGACATTGTCTATTATTGACATTCCATCATTGCTGTTGTCATCTTGTTTTAAAATGTTCTACAAAGTGTCACAAATGTTCTACAAATTGTTCTAAAAACATTTAAAAATGTTAAGAATGAAAATATTTCAAACATAAAATAATTCTTGTGTGAAATAAAACACAATAGAAAGTATTATACAAAACATTATTTTGAATCAAAATGACAAAAGTAGCATAAAAACACTGATAGTCAGTCACTCACGCATCAGAGGGTTAAAAGCCACAACAATGAGAGAATATGTCTTCAAAATCAGAAGTTTACATACACAATGATAGTCCAGGTGTTGATGTCATGGCTTTGGAAACTTCTTATAGACGAACTGACACATCTAAGTTAATTGGAGGCATACCTGTCAATGTACCTGGAATACACTGCTTTCTTGTTTCACACAATGGGAAAGTACAAAAAAATAAATAAAACCTAGCCATATTTTTTTTTTTTTCCCTGCAGATTACAGGAAGAAGGACCTGGAGGTCATGATGACCATTGTAAAACCTGGAGGAAAAAGGGAGCCAATTTTAAGTCTGGGAACACCAACTGCTGTTTCTGGAGTTCATGGTTCTAGAATATTTACATTCTCCCTGTGTCCAGTGTAAAGCCCTTAATAATTAAGCTTCATCATATATCAGACGCTGGATTTTCTTTATGGTCACAACAGAACATTTAGCTCTCGGGCTGTATATTTCCATGCAATTTGGGTCCGTCTGTGTGTCTCCCCCAGCAGATGGTGTGGATCAAGGACTTACTGGTTTCTGGCATAACAATACTTTTCCGTTTCATATTGAAATTGCATTTCACTCTTTGCTTTACATGTTTATTGAAAGAGTCCCCTCATTACTGACTGAACAGCAATTCATTATGCAGTGAGTCACATCTCACAGAAGTGAGAGCCACTGTCAACCACATTCATTATCTTCTCATAAGGGTTATGTTTGCTCGTATCTATTGTTGATGCAAAACAACATTCTATATAAGAGAAATTTAATACATAATAGACTGGGCAACGAGTTAAGTGCAGCTCTTTAGCTGCTCTACATGCATTTTAAAAGTAGTAATATCTCGAATTGACCAACAGTGTCAACATTGGTCATGTTTAGTCAAGGCCTGATATGAAAAACGTTCATAGGGCTTTACAAATTGGATTTATAAAGTAGAACATTTTCAGTTGTGTTTTGTTCAGATCCTGTTTGCGTTACATCATGTGCATAAAACCAAATCTGTTTTTGAGGTTTCACCAGTAATTTACTAGCAGACAATTTGCTTCCACTGGAGTCAATGTGCAAAGTTATATTGAAAAGAAAAAAAATCTGATAATATCCAATTAAATAAGAATAAAACAAATAGTGATATAGCTTTAAAATCCCTCAGGTTAAAAGGACTGATTTTTTTTTTCATTATATTGACAAGAACAGAAGTTTATTTATCAAAAGTTGTGAAAAAGGAAGACAACATAATGTCCTTCATTAGAAACAAAGATAATGAGTTACAGTTAGGATCATGACTGCCCAACTAGAGTCCTCAAGATATACTATCCTGCGTCTTCTACTTAATTAGCAATATTTGAATTTATTGGCTCACTGCCAGGCCTCTCAGACATTATTTTGGCATTTGTTTTGATATCTTGATAAGACTTCTAATAATTAAGATGCTCCTGTTGCTATTTTTGAGTTTTTTGCTGTTATGTTTAAGGTTGATATTATGGTAATGGTTGATATTATTATGTTTGCTGGGTCAGATGGCCATTCTGATGTGGAGGTTTACAACACGGAATTGTTGTAAAACTCCACAACTGACAAAACTAACATACTTATATGTTAGTTTATGTTGGTTAGTACCTTATTGTTGGGTAAATCCAGTGGATTTATTGGTACTTTGCTGTGGCAGAACCTGGTTAAGTCCTTCTGATTTCTTGGTTATTTTTTTGTTTCCCACCATGATTATTTCATCCTTTACCAGTATATTTTGTCATCTTAAGTAGGAATATCTGTGCTTTTTTGTGCCATTAGTTAATTCTTAAAAGTTTTGTTTTGCTAGAGTTTCACCTGTTGTGTGTTCAGAATTGAACTTGTTGGCAGTCAAACATTAGTTTGTTATTTTTCACTTCAGAATTAACTGTTGACACTGATTTAATGATTAAACACTGTACAGTATATCTTGCAAGTTACAGAACAGACATTTTGTTTTTGGCAAATTCAGCCCTACATGTTCTTTTGAAGTATGAAGAATGTCATATTCTGGAATTGTATTCATTTTTCAACGATTCATCTGAATGTTTATAGTAGGAAGGCAAATCTATTGGCACATCAGCCTCACAGAGAAGTTTATTCACCAACTGCCACTGGTTCCCATAACTGGAAAACACCAGAAGGTACTTCCCATTGGGACGTACTGGCCAAGGTGTAAAAAAGAAAATACTTCTAATACATTTTTTCCATCTTTTATTGCTTTAAAAACAAAAAAAAATGTGTTATCTAGACAAAACCTGATTAATATTTGAACATCAAACTCCAAAATAAAGGAGTTAGATGTTCTCCTCTCCAACATAAAAAGATGCATCTTTTTATGTTGTTCAACTAAATAAACAATTATAATATCAGAATAAGGGCATAGTTTTCCTTTGAGAAAAATACTTCCGTTCTTTGAATAATGACAACTACAAAAGCCTATAGAGAATTACTGTTGATACTTAAGTAGAAAGGATTTGGAACAAAATGACAGATCCCACCTTACATAAAAGAAAAATGAAACACACAGGAAAGAGAGTACCATCACTGTGAGCGAGGATTAGAAAGCTGTGGTTGCATATGAAACAACAACAAAGACAGGATCTTGTTAGCTCATCTACTGCGGTGAGAAAAATGTCCGTGAACAGATCAGAAGATTGTATGTACAGCAGATAACAAGCAGAGCAAATCGCTGCATTAACTCTGAGGTCCACACTTGGAGGGTTTTTACACGTTAACAAGGAAGCGTATGGCTAGAAACTTGTCTATAACACATTTCATAGGAATATGGAGTTTTGTTGCTTTCTGCAGCAAAATGGTATTTTAGTGTTGGATAGCTTTGGTAATAAGCTAACTCCTTTTGCATAACCACATTAGTCTTCCCCAGCGTCAAATCAAATTGTTTTCGAAAGCAAAAATGAAACCCCAGTGGGTCAAGAGTATTGGCTTGTCGACCATTGCTGTTATTTGTCGCTTGGGCCGCACTGAAAACAAGTGAATAAAAAATTCTGTCTGGAACCTTTGAACACAGATATTGGCTCTTTGACAGGTTCAAAGAATACGTTTTAAGAAAAAAAGAAAAATTAAATAGAGCAGGTGGAAATTAAATGTTTTGATGTCTGTTCCGAAAATGTCTGTTCTGATCTCATTTTGGAACATTCACGTTTGCATTTTTTCTGCCTTCTCCCACAGATAAACAGATATAGTTTGAGTTGTGATTTGAAGTAAATGTGAGCTTGCTTTGTTGGCTGTCTCTATCTGTCAGGCGTCTGATGGTCTGTATGAAAATTCTCATTTTACATTACAGGAATCTCTGGTGGAAAGGACACTTTGGATAAACAGAACATGCTGCGAACAACTGTAAAAAAAAATTCTCTTTGTGCTTGCACCTCCGCAAGGCCCTTCATCTTCCTCCTCAGACAGTAACTGACCTGAATACGTCCGTCCGCGTCCCCTGTGACCCGAGCTCGCTGCTTGCCACACTGCCACAGCCGTAATTTTCCATTAGTGTGAGACACAGAGGCCGTTTATGGCAGGAAAACCCAGTGGAGAAGCATGTTAGCGGTAATTATTCAGCTGATAGGTTAGTAGAAGAAAGGATCTGTCACACCTACCCTGGCTCACTGAACTCTGCAAATCACGAGACAGGATGAACGTTTGCCACCGTGGATATTAGTCTCACCAGCAGCGAACATTTCGAAGAGAAGGAGTTAGGTTTTACTAACATGGTACAGTGCTCTATATTTATATATATGTATATATCCTTCACCTTTTTTTCGAGCGCAACTTTCTCTCATCTTAGGTTCAGTAACCACACAGGGAAGAGACTAGTTGAACTCAGGAGGTCAATACAAGCCTGCACTCACCTCTTTGCAAGAATACGTTATTTGTAATTGTAAAACTGTGTACATTTGTTTCCTTTCTTCTGAATTTTCATCCCTGTTTTTCATATGATATTTCATATAATTAATTTTGGTGAAAAAAGTAATAATTCAAATGTACCATGTCCAGAAAAGTAATATAGCCTTTTATATATTTAATCCTGCAAAGAAAAGTTTGATTTATGCATAGGCTTTTGGAAACCTATTTAATGGTAGCTGCTAAGGTTAGTTTGCTCCAGAAGGGGGACTAAAATAACAGGAAGGTGCATTGAAATATTGCTAATTAAGTTAGGGTTATGTTTAATTCGATGGCTTCTAATGCTATTATGTTACTTACTTTTCCCAAGAAAATGTGAACAATGCAAATAAAGGCAGTACAATTCAAAATAAAGGTTTCCCATATGAGTAGTGCAGTATATTAACTTTTATCCAAATGTATCCTTCTGATGACTTAATTAACTTTAGGTATGCAAGGCTGATCATGTTTCATTTCATGAAAACTGTGAGGTCTTAAGAGCTACACGAGATGTTTATCCTAAACTGATGCCATAACAATTCACTTTATCAACCCAAATGTTTGACTGAAAGATTGAAAGTCAGACATGGAGTTTCATGCAGTATAAACACAAGGTCCTTTTCTTATGAAGTAACTTCTCTTTAATTATCTGCTTGTTTGCTCTGCTTGTTCAGTTTCTTTTCCATTAAAACCATTCAGTGTCTCATTTCCCCAGCTCCTGCGAGTAGAAAATATTGTTTATTTGTCTACAGGAAGGTTTTCAGACAGTCTGTTTGGTTATGATCTCTGAAGATTGAAGAAAACTCACTGAGTAAAGATGTTCTCTTTCATTCTGCAGCATGCAGCACTGCCTTCAAATCCTCCACAGAGACTCCACAATGGGATGAGTATCGATTCTGACAAACAACCAAGAATACACACTGCCTCAGTCTGTTGATGGGCCATATTGGTACATATGGTAGACACTGAAAGTGTTCAAAATGGATGAAACTGAGGAGAGAGAGACAGTAGGAGACATGCTGAGCAGCTGGGGAAATGAGAATGAGGTAGACAGGTTTAAACAAGGTTTTGTGTGACAGACACTTGAGGGAACAACCCATCTGCTAAATATTTTACAAGTTGAAGTTGCTTAACTTTGTTTAAAGAAACTTTCTAGGGTGCACCTTGAATAAGCTGCCTGTCTCCTCCAACGTACAGTGAAGAAGGTAATTAAAATAAACATCAAGACATCTCAAAATAAGATTTTTTTTTGTAAAAAGTATTTAAATTACAAAGAAATTCAAAGATTTTTTTCCTTCTATTGTCTGCAGAAGATGAGACTCTGTTTTAGTACTTTTATTTATCCTCTTAGAAAACTTCCTCTGATGTAGAAGTGATTTGGTTCACATGCAGTCAAAATAGTCAGCAAAAACCAAAGAACAGAGAGCGAGGCCTCATAGCCACAATGAAACATCCATACCAAAGCGCATTGTGTGGTTTAGTAGAAGTCACATTATGAATTTGCATGGTGGTTGGTGGTCAGATTGTTCAACTGGGAGATATGTTTTCTAACTATATTTTGTCACTTGTGGCAGCAAAGTAAGTAATTTGTATTGATATGCATTACTCTACACAACACTCAAGTCAGAAATGCCTTTTACCCAATCTTTGTGTATTACTGTGTTGTTGCCTATGCGATGGAATGTAAGCGTTTGTCTCTGTGTGTTTTGTGGCACAAATACCTTTTTCCCCCTGCTTCCCTTTAGGCTCAGTTCTCACCATTAGCCATTCAGACAACTCCACTGAATAATTTTCTTTCCACCTCTACTTGGCCTTGCCAGGCAGTGACTATAACCCTGCAGCTCAACATTGCAGAGTATATATCCCTGTGGGTCACTTTCCCTGTTGGGTATTCATCCTGCTGCTTTTTGCCCAGACCTGTGCTCACCCAATACTCCGGTCAGTTTAGCCTCTCCAGGAGATTGAATGCTGTGTATTGATTTTGGGTACCTTTGTACCTACATAGGCACTCAGAAGAGGCGTATCATGACCATCTGGCTCAGGCCTGAACTACTCACTGCCATTTCTGAACACCATCAATAGTGGGTTTCTTTCATTTTTATTATATTTTCTAATTATATTTTGAATGTTCTGGCCATAAACATTGGGATTCAATGTAGACAGTTTGAAAGACTGATAAGACGCATTTGTTTCTTCTGGTGTTTTCCGTATCATTCTTCCCTCCTATTTGATATGTGCAAAAAGTCATGCAGTTATCAGACAGAGCCATATTCAAACTAGCTTTCTCCAATACAATCTATAAATACTTTGAAAAGTATGTAAATGTCTGCTAATATAACAGCTCCATTGTTCTATATTTTTTGTACTTTTGAATTTGTTAACTCTTTTAACAAATTAAAAGAGTTTGTTCTCATGGAAAACTCATGGTTTGTTGAAATTGCACTATAACAGTGTTCTAACTCAAGCGTATTGAGTAATTCTAGTCCTTTTGGAACAGAATGTGTATTTCAGTTTTACTCTCCATCAATGCTTCACATCCACCTTTATTTTAACTACCCCCCCCCCTCCTCCAGCAGTAATTGAGTAGGAGATAGGGACACTTTAGAGAGAACAGTTAACCTAACAGACATGTAACCTGGAGAAAACCCACACATGGATATGGAGATCATGGAAACTCCAATCAGAAGAGCCCCAGCCCAGAATTCAAACCCAAAACCTTCTTGCTACCAGCTGTGCTGAGCTACTTTAAGATTCATATTTGAAGACGACATTGAAGCATTTACTCTTACTTTCATACAAGCAAGAGTCAATGTTTGCTTGTATAATTACAAGCATTGCACCATTGTAATACCACAAACCATGATGAGAACTAAAGTCCCCATCAACTATACGCCTGGTGCACAAGAGTTTTTTCCTCTAAATCCAAAGTTATGATGCTTTATTAACTGGAAATAGGTGCACTGCCCCCTCTAGGTTGGGGGTAATTTTTCTTCTTAAGTGATTAAGATCAATGTCTTTGAAGATCTTTTTATTTCCTATCAAATAGAAAAAGATTTTATTTTTGTCCAAAGGTTTTCAAAGCCCAGATAGAAACACAGAGCCTAGTTGTAAGGCACGTCTGGGTTTGTGGACGTTTATGGCCAGTCTTAAGACCTGAGTTATCAAAGTAGCCACTGTTTAGCTGAGCCGAATGTTCAGTGCTAATAAAAATACAACATTTAATACGACTGTTAAGCTAACCTCCCAAAGCAGGGTGGGACTGTTGCTGCCTTAGTTAAATAGCAGTTATCATAGTTGTTGGTTCAGTGCATTACATTTAACATTACTAAAACAATGGATTGCTCTTGCAAACGTGCTGTATTTCTGTTTCAGCTTTTTGACAAAATGTTTTTTCCTTTTCCCAGGTCACAACACTCCAACTGATAGTTTGTGCTTATATTTTTCAAATAAACCAAAAAGGCAAGAAAACAAAAAGGCAATTATCAGACACCTCCATACGGTCCTTCACCTCAGCAGATGAGCAATCTCAGCCTTCATGTTGCCATTGCAAGCGTTTTTAGTTTTAATTGGCTTTTTCTGTTGCCGTTTAGAGGTTGGCAGTCATGAGATTATCACTCAGCATAGATCCAACTGCAACCAAATAGGAAAATGTGCTGCTAATTGCAAAATCCTGTTTATTGTTTAGGACAAGAATGAAAAAGGGTTAAAGCACAAAAACCAACTGGAACATTATCACATGTGTCACAAAGTGTGCATTTTATGAAATGGAGACTAATTATTCAAGTGGGAGTATGAAGCTATTTAGCCATGAATAATGTTGCACAGTAATTCAGCTCTATTCAGTGTATTCACATAACAGCAATTCACAAAGCATCTCGTCTAAATCTAATCAGACAGATTCCAAATCAATTTCACGCATTACAAGTTGACCCTTGACAATGCTGTCAAGTTTTGCTTTTTGTTAAAATTGGTTAAAAAGTCATCTACCTAAATAAATCCAGCAGATTGCATCGAGTCATTGACTTGCGATATTCATTCCTTCTGGGTGAACATGTAATGATAGTGGACAATCGTTTGCATTTTGTTGTTGACGTTTGAAGCAATCCCTCAGACTGAGCATGCATGTAGCAGTGAAAATGAAAACTTTCTTGTAACAGTAAGAAATCCTCAGGGTCAGTGTGAACAATTACCAACTTGGAGAAGACAGAGAACATGCACAAAAGATACATAAACACTGATTAAGGAGTACTTGATCCTTTTTAAATAATAATAAAAAAGAAGTTAATAGCAGTATCAGCTCCTCTAGTGGCTTCATCTAGGAGAGAAGAAGCTAAGTAGAAAAGCTCTGAGTCAAATTCAAGAGAGCACATGCAGCTAGCTGCAGTCAAACCTCAGCCATTTCTAGGAGAGAAACAGGGTTAAACACTGAAAGACAGGGCCAAGTGTTTTATCTATAGTAGGAGAACTTAAGTTGTTGATGCCCACCTACAACAATGTGTCACAGCTAACAGAGCAAGAATGTAAAAGTAAACGTTGAAAGGCGGCATGACGCTGTTTCTTTTTTGTTTCCATTTTCTCAGACAAACTTCTCTATACACCATACCATACCATATAGATGTAAGTACCATACAGGATTCTCTATAGAGAATCATTTTTGCTTCTGATGAAAAGTAAAAAGTGGCTCTTAGATCAACCCATTCGTCTACGATCTTCATAACATGTCCTGCATTTTCTGGACACCACAATTTGTGTCAACACGTCCTAGCCTGAAGGAACTTATGTCCTTCTTCCTACTGGCTGACATGATCACCTGCAGACAGAGATGGGGAAATCTACTGTAACCCTGACATGTGTGCCAGAGGCTGTGTATCATTGGTATCTTCATGTGTGCAGTTTGAATATACAAGTGGCTGACAAGGTGTAAATGACAGAAGGCTGGAAGGATTGTGAGGCAAACCAGGGGAAGAAAAATACACACCAACAGTTACGGAAAATAGAAAAATGCATTTTCAATCCACTAAGACAAAGATTTGAAAGAAGACTAACTTTAAGAAAGTTGTCTCACAATCGAATATGTAAGTTTGATTCCAGGTCTAAAATGTTGATGTGCGCCTGGGCAAGGCACTCAGCCCACAGTGTAAATGTGTGCACATTTATAACCTAAAATAGGTGACTATATCTGTAGTTTAAAACACTTTGCATGGCACTATTTGAATTCAGCATTTTACATTTTGGTTGTCTGAAATAGACTTTTTGAACAAAATTTTAAGTATTTTTATTGGAGGGACATAACGGAGAGGACAGGGCCAATGTCAAAGTAATTACTGTCTTCCCATTGAAAAATACTCCTTGGTTAGCTCTTCTGTGCTTCAGTGTCTCTTTCCTGGATGAAGACATTGTAGCTTTTGACTTTAAAATTTAAAAAAGAGACTTCTGTTTTGTGTTTACAGGTTTTGTCCTGCTTGAAAGTGAAGACCTTAGTCTTACGTTCTCCCTGCATTGGACTGTATTTACTTTCATTCAATTTCCGTCACAGAGACAGACTGCAAATGCATGCCACACTTTCCGGATTTCATTCAAAAACTAACTTGTTTTCATTTCACAAAATTAAAACGCACATTTCATTGTGGTGTTTGTTAAAGCTTTTTAAGCTCTCACACATTCTCTCATGCAAAATCCATGATGGTGAAAATCCTACTCCATTCGTACTGCTACACTGTGTGATTCTGAACTGAGTTTAATGGCTTGTAGATCGTTTAAGCAAAGACCTACAGTTCTGGTCACCGTCCTCTTTGTGTCAGCTGTCTGTATTCAGACATTGCAGCTCTGCAGCTTGAACTGAATATTGGCATGAAAAGATCAGTCAGAGGCTTTTGAGTCAATTTACCATGGAAATGGAAATTGGCTCATTGACTTCTTTTGAGATGCCAAAAGTCGGCATCATATCTACGTGTTTTTAGACAATATTTTGCAGCAGGGACAGAATTGGAAATAAAACACAAAAGTGAATAACAAAAGAACATTTTACTGAAAGACAAAAGAAGCCAGATGTATGGTGTGGTTCGGGTAGCAGAGGGAAACTAAAAAGCCAGACTGAGACATTAAACAAACGGAGAAAGCGATAACAGGAAGGAGAAGGAGGGATAGTTGTTCGAGCTAGATTTAGCTGAGCAGGTTCCCTTGATATGCAAATGTGCTTCTGCAGTATAAATGTTTGATGGCTGCTGAAGCCCGACATGCTGCACAGGCCAACAAAGCATGAAATATACATTACAACTTTAGGGATTGTGTTTGCAGAGAAAGGTGTGAGGCGCACACACCAACATTCATGAACTCGGCAGCAAGAAGTCCTGCTTCATATCGCTACACACCCAGAGATAAAGAACAGCAGCTCAGCTTGAGATCAGACACTGTGTACCTACGACACATCTTGATATGTGCAAATCTTAAAGTGTGCCTTTTTATTTACACTTTTGCTTTTTTTTTTAAATGGACTGTAAAAAATAAATACACAGCAAATACCTCCAACCTTACAGTGAAAGTAAATAAAAGTTTGACAAAAACTAAGAGAAATACAACCTAAAATGATGTGTAATGGTAAGAGCTTTGCATTTTACTTCCCATTAAGGTTGTCAAAACAATAGATGAGGCAGAGGAAATTGTTGAGACAATTTATTTTACTTCTGAACAAGAAAAAGATTCAACACAGCATTCGTTTCCATCTTGGGTCCCATAAGATATGTGATTAAAATGAAAAAGGTTGGAATAATGTGCTGTGGCCTGGACAGGCAGATAAGGGTTGCTGTTTGTTGTTGTTGTTCCTCTGACTTTGTGGGGACGTCAAAGAGGTGAACATCTGGTGGTTGATGGGAAGCCAATTACTTTTTTTGTTGTTGTTTAGCGACTTGGTTCTTAAAAACTTAGACATTTGAGCACAGATCAAACATTCTACTATATCTGATGGTCTAAAAGTATTAGTTTTACAACTTAGCTGTAAAATAATGTAAGGGTATGAGTTGAGATCTATAATATCCCATCTCAGCATCACTGACAAATAACTTAAGTTGACAATCAAAAGATATTCCTATTAACTCTAATGTTTTTACCATGAGATGTTCTAATTTTTCAGCTCTTTCTTTTTATTAATCCTTTAATTAGTTGAAAAGTAAAACTTCACTCTTAATGTGTAGTTCTCTATCTTCAACTGATCTTGAACCCAATTGTTAAAGTGGATAATACATTTTGAGTGTCAAAGCTCAGCAGCAGAATCATCATTACGAAGCCAGGAACAGCAATTTACTGTATTTTATGCAGCACAGACATTATTCCCTCCATATATTCCCAGACAATACATGTCAGTCTCTACCCTCTCTTCTCATTCCAATGCCAAACTCCCTGTCCTCCCATAGGCATGCCAAACATTTCGCTTCCTTCCTCCTCTGCATCCGACTAACTGCAGGGACCCATTGTTTGTAGAATTGAAAGTATAAGCTCTGTGCCACTGGGATTATTCTGACAGACTGCAGTCATTTCATCCCTGAAATATATCCTGCACGTTGTGGATGCCTCATGCCAGGATGGTTTGCAGCTTTACATTAAGCAGTTACTTCCAGGTGACTGGAATAATTTCAGCTTTTGTCTGGGTCATTTGGTTTGTTTTACGGTACTTGACCGTAACGATTACTGGTTTATCTATCCATAAAGACTCTGCTTGAATCAAATCTGGAAATCAGTTTGGGAAGCTTTATAAGGTTCAATTCTTTTTTTTATTTGCTCACCCTATTATGGCTAAACTGATGCTAAGCATCTCAACTTTTTAAACTTAAAAAATAAAAGAGTTCAAAGGTAAAATATGTTTTTAAAAAAAATACCCGCAAAAGCATATGTCTTTATGTGAAAAAACTTCTCGGCTTTTATCAAGTTTATATCAAAGACTTTGCTCTTTGCACAACGTGAAAATAAAACATCAACTCCTCGTCTGATCCAAACAGACATGAAAATTGACATCAAACATTTTGGTTTCCAGTTCCCATATCGAGCCGTTTCTTGCAGCCCATCTTGTTTTTAGACTTTAAATAAGCCTCATTAGCTGGATGTGAAGCAAAGATCAGCTCTCTTGCTGCAGAGGAAGCAACTTCTTTCGTAAACTTTCCATCTTCAGATGCTGCCATCTGAGTGTGTGGGAGGAGGAAATGGATAGAAGAAGTTAGTCAACTTTTTTTTTTTTTTTAAGGGAAGTTTATTAACGTGATATGAAACACAGACCTTCTGACAGCTTTACAGTAACGCAGTCAGCTTTTTACTTAAGAGCCTGAAGAGAGTGGTGTTTATGTAACAGCCTGGCTTATAGTGGGAGAGAGAGAGAGAGGACTGCTGCAACTTTTTCCTTTTTTCCTTTTATAGTCAAGGCTGAGCGTGCTCTCCAAGGCCAAGAACCAATTAACCCATCTGCGCCGCTGTGGGCTTCGACCGCTGCGACAAGCTCCACAGTACCCAAACACATAATGGTCCAGAGCTGAGGGTGTGCTGGGAGGTCCTCCCAGCCGTGGGGCTGAATGGTAAGAATTGTGCAGATCAGGATGCAGGGCAGGCCACTCTGCTGCTGCTGCTGCTGCTGCTGCTGCTGCTGAGAGATCAGCACAATGTGACAATAGGTGATGATGGTGCTATTGTCAGAGGTCCCACTTGTCCTCACAGGAGGCAGCAGCTGTTGAAGTGAGAATGAAAGAAGAGCACTTCTTGCTTTAAGAATCTCAAAAGAATGATAATAATAATAATAATAATAATAATAATAATAATAATAATAATAATAATAATAATAATAATAATAGCAGAGGAGATTCTAATCTTCTGGAGATATTACTGATTAAGAGAAAGAAAAGAGTGCAAATGTTTAATATTTTTTCAAAAATCTCTGAAAACTTTGACATATAAATGTACTTAGACTCCCACATTTGATACAAATCATATTTTCATTGCAGATACATCTGCAAGTCGTTTACTGCATGTCTACCAGTTTTGTATGAGACCAAAACTCTCACCTCTTCCTCTCTAAAAATCCCAAAGGACAGTGAGACTGATTCTTCTTTTGAAACATAGCCCTGCTTCTCCACAGGTTGATCCCTGACCTGCTCTGTTCCTTGGTCTTCATAATGCCTTATTGTTCAACAATATTCTATATATCCAACCTATCTAAAGGGTAATTAGTTACATAAAATTTTATGGAATATCGTAAATATAAGTACCTTTAGAGGACCAATGTATGCACGGGCAGAACAAACTCTCAATGAAGAAAAATTTAAAGGGGAGGAATTATGTAAAGCACTGCACCTTTTTTGAGCTTTACATCATGTTATTATATTATTCCCTCATCCAAAACACACTTTGATTTTTTCATGCATGTTTGAGAAATACTTTAATCTCTCATGGCAACCACTGAGCTCTACAAAACACCTGGGTGTTTTTTGAGGTGCAGCTCCTCCTCAGAGCTGCAGTGTCCAAGCTTCTGCCTCACAGAGCACTCCTCCTCCATAACACCTCCACTCAGCTCCTTCAGACTAGCCAGCAGTAATCACCAAACACCTGGTGGAGCTGTGTATCTGCTGAGCTCATTCTGCGAGCTACTTCTCAGTGAAACGTTGGTAAAGACATTGTTAAAGGGTATAGAAGAGTTTTTAAAGAAAGGCCCAGTTTCAAGGTATTAAACAACAAAGTCATATTTCATTTAAGTCATATTTGATATATATTGCATTTCATAACAACTGAAGGTACCAGAGTTGCATGATTGTGCTATAAAATGGCACTATGGGCCTAGAAAATACATAATACCGCCCCTTTAAACTCAAGACCTTGTTGCTCCAAGGCAGCAGGGTTCATTCCCTGGGATAACAAATGTCCACATTTTTGTTTTTGTCTGGCAAACTCCTGGCAGGTGATATCTCCTGCCATCTCAGATAAAGGCACTGTTGACTACATGTCTCACAACAAGCTCACAAAGCATATGGAGATAAAAGCACCCAGCAGCAGCCATTACTGTCTCAGCAATCTTCTGAAAATAGGCCTTTCTGTGTTGGTTGTGATTATTTCAGTTTGATGTGTCAAACAGCTGCAGCTTAGGGGTAGACTGACCAACACATTAGCAGAGGTGGCAATTTCTGTTCATGTGGGTTTCTCCCAGAAAAAAAAAAAATTACAGACGTGATAATGGTTCTCTGGAAGAAGAAATACTGTGCAGCATTTTTCCTGCAGCCTAAAGCATGCTGTCTCTGCATAGAGATTGGTTTAAGTTCTAACTTACTAAAAATCCTGTGCAAGGCACTCTTAATAGTTAACAATCTCGCTAAACTGGATGCTTGCATAGTTAAGGATAAATAAAATTTTAATCCCAGCAATAGAGCAGTATGAATAAAAAAAAATTACTAAATTTTGAAATACTAGCCAAGTTCTGGCAAAAATCTAAATATGACAATCCAGCAATGTCATATTTTGGGTGCGCTTTTCTTCCACAGAGACAGAGGAATCGAAAATAAACTTTCATAAAGCTTGTTATTTTGTAGCTAATTGTGGAAAAGTAGAAGCGTTCTGTGCATGATTACAAACTTTGCAAACCAATTAGTTTCAAAACTCACCTCCCAGATAAATTTTAACATTTCAAATCATCACCTGACTGACACCTGACAGTCTGTTCAGTGATTTGATCACCATTTTGAAACACACATCATGACAAAACGATGAAAAGGATATTTCTCTTTAAATTTCCTTTGCTAATGTTGAGAATTTCAATTATGATAAAATCATATCAGGTCAGCCTAATGAGACTGACTTCTGAATTTTGCATCATAAGTTATTTCAGAATACTTTAAATTATTCGTTAGATGGAAGTTCTGCTTTAGCGAGAAGAAAAAATATATATATTTTTTTTCTCTTGAATGATCTTCTGATGATGCCACCACTTGTGCCCTCTGGATCTTTTATAAATGGCAGCAGCCCATTGAAAATCACTTTAAATAATTTTCATATCCATCATCAGCCTGCATATAAACCAGACTGCATCTAAACTAAATGCATCTTCCTGGGAGTTTGTGACAGACAATATATTAATGTATTCTCAGTTTCTGTAATTTTTGATCTGTAGAGAATGATGGTGTCTAGCTTTGAATTACTGAAATGATTAGTTTCCTGATATTCTCCTAATCATAACAGTGTATCAGCAAATTTTGTCAGAAAGTAGCATATTTACCTGGTGTTTAAAATCAGACAGAAAGAGAAGGTTTGGAAATGAAGAGCTTTTCAATTTTTCTTGCTAAAATTGGTTTGTTTTTTTTCCCCCCTCAAAGGTGTTTCTGATACACCTAAAAAGTGAAACTTGGCTAAAAATGAAGAAATATGAAGTGTGCAGTACTTTGATAAACAAACCCTTTAGTTGCTTAAAGGAGCATACAATATGTCTGCTGAGAGCACAGATAAAAGCCAGGGTGGAGAGTTAACAGAATCACTTGAAATAATTGCCTTCAGTAGAAGGAAGAGGTGGAGAGGATCTAAGTTTTTCTTAAGGCATATGATGTGAAGTGTAAATATTAAAATATTTTGCCAAACGCTAAAACAGGTAAATAAAAAGTAAACATTAAAATATTAATCCTGAGAAATGTATTGTTTATTTCCTCTGCAATGGCGGTTTAATCCTTGCTGTAAAAGAGTTTTTAAATGCTGTCAGGGTTTTTTGAATGAATTTGTATTTTTAATTTTGAAAAAGACAGTTATCCAAGTCAAGTGCTTACCATTTGTCCTGTGAAATCTTTTATAAAATTCATAAATGTTTTAGGATTTTTTTACAGAGGCCAATAAAGACATTCTGATCTAGTCACAATAAAGGCATCCACATGTTTTCTGTGCAATGTTTTGACAGGAAACGTGAGTTAGTACCAGACTTCACTTGGCTGTCAAAATTTCTACCTGAGTGAATAAGTACACTCAGGCTCCTTGTATACTCTGAGGCTTGTAGCCCTATTTTGTCTATCTGAGCCCTGACTGCAGTCCTCACATCAATGGCAACAAAAAATATTGTTTCTGTCTGTTTCTGTACAGATGTTAAATACAGTTGAACAGAGACTCCTTAGAACCTCATAATTAATTTTTATTCATCCTACTTTATAAGTATCACATCACACAATTCACATCTTAGACTGTTTAGCAAATCACCAGAAAATCTTGCCTATTTTTTTCAGTGTACAACTTAGTATACTGTGATCAGTTGCGTCAAACAAAGCAAGTTCTTGATCCATCTCTAAGTCATTCAAAACCTTTACCAATGCGGTCTGAGCTATATGGTGAGGCCCAAAGCTGGAAAACACTCAGAAGAACTTTATTTGTTCAAAAACTCCTTCAAACTGAAATAAGATTTTATAGGTTTGAGTCAATGTGACAACGTTGAAGGAGCATCAGAAATCACAGACTCTGTAAGATGTTCTTTGATGTCTCAAGTGTTCACACAGTATTGTACTGATCTTTGTTACATTCAAGGCATTTACACTTTAACCTGCAGTTTGGACTTTCTTCCAAACAGTTAAGCTAGTTATCTGTTGTAGTGCAGTGTCAGAAATCTACAAACTAGCAATACTCGTGCTTTTCCATTAGCTATTCCTCCACACACCATACTTTGAACATATATATTTAAAGCCTTTGCATGCTTTTACATCCTAATAAGCATATTTTAATATTTAAAAGGGCATATGCTTCACACCATGTTTAAGCATTAAAAAATTTCAAGCCTCAGTACTGTAAAAATCGGTCTGGAACGGCATTTTTTTCCCCCTTTGCTTCATTCCTGCCGTCATCCTTTGACTCAGTCTGCGCCCTCTCTCTCTGATGCTGCTTCTCTTTTCATCTCAGAATGCGCAGTGCAATAAAGTCCAGACAGAGTAATTACAGGCTGCCGACAAATAACGCAGAACCATCCGACAGAGTGCAACTTCATATGCTTTTAAGCAGCTTATTTTCAACCCTCTGCAAATTAGACACTTTGTGCTAAATCGACTGGCCTCTCCCTCACATGCATCCCTGTCAGGGTTTAATTGTGTAAACAAAAACCCACACAGCCTGTCACCTTCCTCTATGAATGCTTTCTGCAGGGACAATATCTGATGAACCAGTTCATCTATTGGTCTGTCTTTGACAAGCCTTTCAGACTTTTTAATATGCAGCAAGAGAATGATTTCATTCACATAAATTTCCATAATATTTTGGTCTAATTGGTATATTTAATATTAAATTATCAGCCTCTTCATGGACAACAGAAGGATCTCACTGATAGACAATTTCTTTATTTGTGCTTTAATCATCATGGTATTGTTTTATTTATATGTGTATATATATATATATATATATATATATATATATATATATATATATATA
>CAEFZY010039178.1:0-34788 GCA_903066815.1 Brachyrhaphis roseni
GTTTAAATTGTTACCAGATGTTTCTAAGATAAAGCTAACCTTTCTATAACCTCACACATGTTAATTTGCAAATTGTTTTCTGAGGAACTCTTAGGGGTAAAGGTGTCTTTGTTTTCAATATACATCCTGTACTTTGAAGAAGACTGTCAGCCCCCTCAACACCTCTCAACATTCCTTTCTCTTTCTCTTGGTAATAAAAAGACTAGTTCTCATGCAGAGAGTCAGAACGCATGGTAGACTCCTTGAAGAAGGGATCTGCTGTGTCTTCTCCTTTTGCAAAAGATCTAACTAAAAACTAATGACTGTTTCTGTGGTTCTTCTTATTTAGGTATTAAAAATATCTATCAATCACCTAGTGAGACTTTTAAATTTCACAACTCAAAAACACTGAAAATCACTGGTTGACTGCCCTAGCGTCCGTACCACCAGGCTTAGGTAGTTTTACGGGGGATACCCTGGATTGCATCCCATAATTAGAGATCATACTTTGATATATTGCCTGCAGACAGAAAAATAGCAATTTTAAAGTGATTTAGAGTCTATGCATCAGGTTTTTTTTGGTTTTTATTGGATTCTCTTAAAGGTCCTTTCTTGCTGTTACAAGTCTTCCTAAAAATTATGGTCAGTCATGACATTGAACCCTTATTATTTTTTTTTTTTTTGCATGATTGTCCTTGGCAGTCATGTCACCTCTAAATGTGTGGAGGCTGATATGACAATCATGTGAACATATCCAGGGTATTAGAGTTAAGCTGGCTTATTAGGCATCACATTGATAAATGTTTCATTTGACATTGGCCATATCTGAGGATCAAGAAGTGAGTCAGTTAAGTAACCAAAGACTGTCACTGAATAATGATTTAAACAGAGATAAATACAATATGCAATCATGAAGTATTTTAACATTTGTTGTCTAAACACAAGATTTTTTTAAAGTTATGTTTAGAAACTTATTTACAACTTCATCTTTCATTAAGCATTATATTGTTCAATGGAGGCCTGGGTGATATGGAACAGGTGTGTACATTTCTAAATGTATTTTACAGTAAAATCAACATAATAAATTTCTTTCTTCACAAAAAACACTTCACTTCGAAAGACAAACCAGATTATTTAGGCATAAGAAAAATTATGAACACAATTTTCAGTTGAAAAATAAATGCTCAAAAAGAGACCAGATAGTTTTGCCTAATCAATTTGCATTACTTACATTTTTTAATTCCCTTATAATTAAAACAATTTCATGTCACAGTTAATAAATATCTAATTAACTAGCTCTTACATAGAAACTTAATAGCTGACATCTACATTCAGGAAAACGAATCACTTATCTCTAGGCTTGATATATGTTACTTATGAATGATCAGTGAATTATGTATTTTATAAAAAAAAAAATAGATATATGCTTAATGGAACTTTTCAACAGCCCCTCACAAAGCTCCGCTTTGCTCCAATTAGCCTGAATCCATATGTGTGGTGATTAAATGGAAGGATTTAGTGAAAAGCGGGGGTTTGATCTAGACTTCCCGTGTTAACTGGAATAATTGATATTATCAGATTCTGGTGATTAATGGGCTTATGAACTTGAATCAGGGCTAAGTAGCTTTTGTTGCATGTAAAGCAGGCAAATTATTTGAAGTATGTCCTTGGAGTCGAAGTAAAGAAGAAAAAAGAGATGGAAAAAACATTGAATAAGCATATCTTTTTGCAATCTCAAATACTGATGTAAACTATCACAATTTGCTTTGCTTTTTTGACATTTTGATTTTGTATTTTTAAATCATGCTTAAAAAACTTAGTAGTTTAAATTTTTCCCACTATAGAGATTTTAACTTTCCCAATAGTGAATAATTCAGCAGAAGCGTTTTCTTTAAATGAATTTCAATATGTGCAAAATATATATATCTTTTGTAAAACCTAAATTTTGAGTATTCTGTATTTTAAATTAAAATTAAGTCATCATGCTTTTTATGGTGATTGTTTGAGACTTTACGGTTCCTAAATGTATTGTGTTCATGTTCTACATCTTAGATAGTGATTGCACAGCTTTGTATTCATCATGTAGGACCTGCTGATCCATTTTCTTTATAGATTTTTTAAATAATGGTTGTTATTGATGGAAATATGGGGCAGTATAGAAATTCTTGATCAGCATGCATTTAAAAGTTCTTTGGAACACCAATCAACCTTAAACTGCGCACATAATGTTTATAGTATATTGTCTAGTACACACATAAACACTCAAATTAAAGGTGCTGGCTGAAGAGTGAGCAAGTTGGAAGAGCTACCAAAATTGATCAAACATAAATTATACTGCACCACTGTGAATGAGGAGGTGCTGCAGGAGGCTGCAAGTGATGAGCTTTTCATCATGTATTATTAAATATTAAACATTGTAATTTAAGCAAATTCACAAATGTCATTGGCCTTCTTTTTGTTGACAAGACAGACTTGGAGTTACACAGGTTTTTAAGTAAGTCAAAGGACCAGTTAAATAGCCTGCTAAGTATTTTTTTAGTTTTTGCCTTTGATGTTTTCTCTTTCCTTTTTTTTCTTGACTATTGTCGATGCTAGCATAAAGCTGGAGTTTGGATTCTTTTATTGGTTTCTGTTTTTGTTTTTTTTTTGTGAACATTATTATACGTTAACATTTACATCTGGTATCGCTGTTGATTTGCAGCAACAGGGTGCTGGGTTCAAATCCCTGCCAGGGGTCTTTCTGCATGGAGTTTGCATGTTCACTGGGCTCTTTCTGGGTACTCCAGCTTCCTCCCACAGTCCAAAAACATGACTATTCGGTTAATTGGTCTCTCTAAATTCTTCTTAGTTGTGATTGTGAATGTGCATGGTTGTTTGTCCTGTTTGTCTCTGTGCTGGACTTTTGACCTGTCCAAAGCATAATCCATCTCTCACTCGTTGACTGCTGGAAATTGGCATTAGCATAACACGAGGAAAGCATGTTGGATAATAGATGAATGTTTATTAAGATAAAAATATAAAATCGGAACCATAATGAGAAAAAAAATTACCCATGTGCTGTGAAATAACACCAACTTTTTCACTTAATTTAAATGTTGCTGTCTTGATTAAGTCTTCACATAAAACCAGATCTTAGGTCTTTGCATGCCTGTCTCTCATCATTTTGGATGCTGATTGATAAAGCGTTTTTCAACCTTTTCAACCCAAATGCAGCTGTGATTTGCTGTTTTTTTTTTATGTATTTATTTATTTTTTTGTCTGCCTTTGGTTTCTTCTCTGGTAAGCCTGCATTGCTTTCTTTGTGTCTCTCTGCAGACAGTGAGCTGATATCATCCTTTGAAAAGGTAATGATCCCACTGTGTTGAGATTGTGCATGTGTGCTGCACAGTGTAATGGTCTGGCTTTTTATTGCCTGCCGCATACTAATCTTGCAGCTGAAGGAATGAGATGACACCTTCAGGGGGATGTGTATGAGAGGCAGCCTCACATGAAAGAATGGCCATTAAAAATGATCAAAGAAATTACTGCAGTTGGCTGCACAACACTGCTCTCACGGTTGGCTAGGTGTACATCCCCCTGCCCTACAATGTATATACTCTGACATACATAAACACTCATGGATGCATGGACTTTGTCTAATTAGTTTTTCCCTTTGACGGATATTTTTAAATGATCCTTTGTGGATATGTCCTGCAACATGGTTGCCTAAGGCTCCTCAAAGTTTATACACCCACACTTTCAGGTACAAAATCAAATACATTGGAAATGATAGTCTCTTTTCCATAACCCCACACATTACCATAAATGCTATTTCCAACTGGACTTTTTAAAGACATTTCTTAGCAGCCTTTTGTTATAAAGAAATAGCCACAACATATTTTTTTTTATTACAGTCTCTCATTTTAGAGTCATATTACTCTTTAGGATGCATTTAAGAAAATTAAACCCTTTGAAACATCTACAGTAGAACCACTATTGAGTTTTGGGGCAAATGCTGGGAGACTTGCTGGTTAACTTGACCAAGCCATATGTAGACACTCAGCTTTGTTTTTGTAGTGTCAACATTCATCATGAATGTACAAAAGTTGTGACAATGTGAATTGCCATTTTTCTCTGACTTTAGAGTGGCGTCTACCCTGCATGGGGAATTTTTACCATCTGTGATCTGACTTTTCTTCTTAGGCTAACTTAATTTTCTTCCCAAGGTATTTGATTATTAGCAAGGCATAACTGTTGATTTCCTGGACCCTGTTCTTGCGATTGAGTGGACTTCTCAGAACTTGTGATTCGATTTCTTGCTCACTTTTAGCATAAAGCTTGGTCTCATCCATGTAGAGAGGGTGACTGGTGGTAATCTTATTTCTGAATAAGTATTCATAGCCAGTCTTGATGATTAGTAGGTAGATGGAGTTCAGGCCTATGCAGAACGACAGTTTAGACAAAGCACCTCTTTGGTATATGCAGCATTTTATTGAGACTTGCGTAATTTGCTCAAAGTTGGTGTAAGGGTTTTTCATGGAGTTTACAATGAAAACTCACAGAATGTTGTGGACCTTGTACAACTTGAGGCATTCCAGAATTAACATGTGCAAAGTTTTGTCTAAATCAACACTTCTGTTAGCCTGCTGCTGATGTTTGGCATCTCTAATGATTTTTTGTGCCTCTGCCATATTCAGGATGAACCCTTATCAGTTGGCTCTTATGCAGTGCTAAATACTGGTAGAGAAAAGTCAGCCATTTGATCCAGTGGCCGTGGCTCATGTAGGGGCCTGGTGCTGTCCACGTCGTCATACCTCAGGCTTTGGTATGTCTCTGGTAGTTTATTTTTGCATCCATTTCTGTCACCAGGGATTGGTAACCAATCCTAGATTGTGCCCTGGACCCACTTCTTATAACATTAATGGTGTGCCTCCAGAATGATGTTTTATCAAAGTGGGACCCACTTTGGTAAAATATTTTTTTCTAAGTACTTCCCATTTTTCTTCCATTCAGGCCTTCCTTTTCTGTTTGTCAGTAGTCCATTTTACAACTGTGTGACTGAATAGGTTGGTTGGGAATTTCACTGGTGTTTCATGTGTCTGGGGGTGAGAAATATCATCCATTAGATAATATCCACTTGTGATGTATGATGTATGCACAGAAAGTCAATCCAATGTTTATTCATGACTTTCAAGGCAATGCCTTTACAAAGCTCTTGGATTTTCTTTTAACGAAGAAAACTACATGAGATTGAGACTTCAATTTTAAGGCATACAGACCTTCCTGCAGCTTCGATTTCCTTGTCTCTTTTACTTTTATCCACTGGCATATGCTCTCTTATCTCTTGCCCACATCTTTTTCTTTTATAATATATTTAAAATTTTCCCTGTTTTTGTCAAAAGAAATATGTTTGACCCTTAGAAAAAGCAGGACTTATTTTCTTCTGATTTTACTAGGCTGTCTCATCTTGCTTCTGCACATAACTAAAAACTTGAATATGAATTTAGATAATTCTATAAAAATCATGTGATTATATATGACAGTCGCAAACACATTTTCAGTGTGCATATTCATATATTAATCCTCCCCAAGTCTTAAGAGATGCTTTTTTACTCGTAGTACAGTCTGGTGGGGTCACACTGAATTTGCGTGTGCTTTTACGTACCAGACTGACAGGACACCCTGTTTCCCCACTGTCCGACTGTGATATGTGCTGCGCTCTTCCTGAGCGTCACGGTAAGACTGGAAAGATTAAATAATTGCAACAGTGTCAACTTTTACTTGCTTATTTTAACCTTTATTGAAATTTTAACTGCCAACACTTTAAACAACACATAGTTTTTAATTTGACTCCAAAGTATTTGCTGTTTGAAAAGCACAAATCTGTAATGCTCTTCGGAAAATGGGACGTGCTACCGCAAAAACAGAAACAAGTCACGAGAACATAAACAGAGAAAAACCATAAATTTCTGAGAAAATACAGATTTTTTTCCCCTCTTCAAAGTATACTAGTAATCTAGCAGTCTTTTTGTTTAAATTTAGCTTGTTTACAGAGAAAATCTGTACACTTACAGCTGAATAACCAGGTATGTTTAGCTATTCACACACTTATTATTGGTTTCGGTCTATATGATGACAGTTCGAAAGGAACACATGGCTAATTTAGTTACCATTGCAAATTAGCCTACGCTAGTAATGGGCTGCTGGAAAAAAAGACCTGGTCTGCTCACCTGTAGACAAGATGCTCACCTATAGAGTTTGTTGCTCCTATGTTCAAGCATAGTTTGAGACATACACACCTTCCAGTGACATTAGTGGGTCTAACTTGGCTCACACAGTGGACTTAGTCAGAATTAGAACATGGAGTTAACCTCCAAAATATGAAAGTGGTTTGTTACAGAAATTGTCAATAAAGCAAAAAACTAAATGTACAAGAAATTTGTTGAATCCAAAGGTAGAAATAAGAAAAACGTGTTTAACCATTTGACAAAAAATAACTGCAAAATTACTATTTAATAGTGGCAGAGGAGAGGATCGAAACAAGCAATTTAAACATTTAAAGGCAAGCATCAACAATTGACAAGAAAATGAAATAGCTTCTGGAAAGACTTTGGTCCCTGTCCACAAAATGTTTTTATTTGACAGGTTGGCTTGTAATTGTTTTTTTCTGCACATTTGTGTTTATATTTAGTTGTGAGATTCTTAAGGTGACAGTTGCTGCTTCTGAAGAGGTGCAAGTTTGAATTAAATCAGTAATTGTTCAATCAGGAAATGTGAAACTGTTGATTTAGTTTTGAATATTCCATGTGAACTATAGACAAGACATTTATCTCGCTTTGTGTCTAAGATTACAGTGTAGCATACGTTGGGATTTTGAATTAAGGACTTATCATATGTCTCTAATAACCATGCACCCTTGCCCTGAGTAATTCATATGCTAACCTCATATAAGAAAAAAATGCAAATGCAGGAATGGCTGCAAATGCCAGGGAGAACTATGCAGAAAAAAGGGAGAGGGCAGGTGAATGAAGGGGAAAGAGACAGGAGCCGACATATCTAACTGATTGTTGTGCTGTCAAATTGATTTGCATGACAAAGGCTGCTCTAATTGCAACACTTTTCTGCAACATACTGATAATACAGAACAGGACGACTAAAAGAGAAAAAGGAGGTTTTATTAAGAAGGATTTCCTGGGTGCTTTTTTGAGATGCACCACCATCTTCTGTTTTCAGAAAGGTTACTTTCAGTGAAGTGTATTTCTACCTGCCATGACATATTGGTCATAATTCCTCCAGCAATCATTGTCAGAAGTTATTGTTTGAAAATATACAAATATGGACACTGACGCAGGTTATTAATGCCAATATTTAGCAGTGTTTTTTTAGTAATGATACTTGCTTGAATTGGATGTAAAGCAGACCAAACTGCAATGTCTTAACTTAGTTGTTACATTTGCCCCAGAAAACCATGAACTTAAAGTGGGGGATTATGCAAAATTGTTAGAACATTATTCCGTCATTAAACATATTCCTGGAGTGTTGCTTAGAATGTTGCAATAGTTTTTTTTTTTATGATTGTTGCATCCTACAATTGCAGATTTTAGGGCGTGTCACCTTTTCCAAAGAGTTTCGGTCAAAGTTGCAAATTTTTAAGCTTTGTTTTTGCCATAACATACCACGAATAGCTAGGCTGCACTTTGGCGCAGTTGGTAGCACTGTTGCCTTGCAGTAAGAAGGTCCTGGGTTCGATTCCCGGCCCGGGGTCTTTCTGCACGGAGTTTGCAAGTTCTCCCTGTGCATGCGTGGGTTCTCTCCGGCTACTCCTGTTTCCTCCCACAGTCCAAAAACATCAATCTTTTTATAAACCATATTTAAACCTACAGCAGAATCAAATTGGCTCATCTATGTAACTCTGACTCGTTTAAAACATAAAAGAAATGATCAGTGGCTCATTATGGCATTACATACAACTGTTGTAACAGCAAAATGACAGATCTCGAAATTAGTAGAATAATACTAAAAAATTGACACAAAGGATTAAAGCATTGACAACAGCAAAATTATATATTAGTGATATTGATGTTGTCAGTACAACATTTTCAGGAAGATAGAAAGTTTAATTTGAACATCAAAAACAATTAAGCTACCAGAAATGGATTATTTGCATTTGTTTGTGACCAAATTAGTTTTATTTTTTATTTATTTTTTTGTTAAAAGACATGTGTCCACATTTATTTTGTTTTACAGGTGAAAAACTGACTCCAGCCAGGAATCTTGTGGCATAGCACAATATTTAGCTCTATATGAGTGACATAACTCATACACAACCTCATGATACAGTAGGCAATAGATTGTTCCTACTACATAGTTTTGAAAGTAACAGGATAGAGTGCTTGCAGATATATTATAAAGCCCGGATTTAGTGCAAGGTCTGCAATGACGAGAGAAGAAGTTTTTAATTTTCATCATTCGAAATTGTTATTTGACACATTGACTGACTTTGGAAAAAATCTAGGAACTAATTTTCAGTATGTTGTAGTGCATTATTAAGTTCATACTAAGAAGAAAAGCTGATCCACTTCCTGGTAATTTTCTGCCTTCATTATCACTTAACACATTATTTTTTATGTTAAAAAATGACAAATTATAATACAGAAATATGTTCACAAGTGTTAACTTAACTCTTAACACCTTTGTTCTCAATTTTTGTCAGAGCTTTGTGGTCTACAAAGCTCTGACAATAATATGCAACTATGTAAACAATAAACCATAAGCACACATTTTAAAGTAATTTGATTTCTGGACACCACCTACAAACCCTGCTAAGATTTCACAACTCATAGGGTCACAGATCCAATTTTAGCAACTACTGAAATAAACTATTTTGATTGGTTACGTCAGCAACAACTGACTCCACTGTCTACATTGACAAGACAATTAATTCTTTAAGAGCTATACAGCTTCAAAGAAGTGATCTTGCTAATTAGACAAACATATCTTTAGATAACAGTTTTAGATCTACAAAATGTCTGGTGAAAAACATTAGTGTATGCTCTAAAGACATACACTAATGGAGACTGAGTTTTTTATTTTCTACAGAAATGACTTTTCTATCCTACATAATTTGTAATGGGATGGGTAATACAGTATGTGTGTTATTTGTATGACAAAGTGAAACGTTAAAGTAAAAAGCTGTGCATGCTAAAAAGCCTTTTCCTTCTGTTTTTCAATTCTTATGACCTTTTTATTGACGGTATCTGATTCTTATTCCTTATTGTGAACCTGCTATTTTTAGACTGTCATCTTTTATATTGTAGTTATCTCATTCTTCTTTATGTTAAACTTCTTTTCAGCTAAAGCAGTTCCAGTGATGGTGGAGGACGTCTGGACTAAGTTGTAAGTTGGATCTATAAAGAGCCAGGTAAGAACTGATTTCACTTTAAAAGCCAACACAGAAATGACACATTGTATTGATTAAAACACTTTGTTCCATATTTCTTTGCGTTTTCTTTTATAATGTAATATTTTATTGAAGTCTGAGATAAAAAAAAATGTTTGTGTTATGCAAAGTCAGTTTAAGTGGTGCTTTCATACCATGAACCATGCTTCTTTTCCAGTTTAAAGAGGAATCTGGCTATAAAAACAACAACAACAACAAAAAAACAACAAAAAATTCTCATATAAGTTTTGAATATATTATATTGTAAAAATCATAATTTGGATTGTAGTTAATCTAAGCCCATAACTTTCACGGTTATGGTGTAACCACTGTAAATTACACGAGTGACATTTTTTTCTACATTTACATGAAAGGCACATGCTTTGGCTTTTAGATGACCAACATGTAAAAAAATATATATAAATGCGTCATATTACATATTGCATGCGTCAAAAAAGTCTAGTTAATTTTAAGTGTAGCATAGATGCTTCCGCAGATCCACAGACGTGAGCATTTAAGTTTAGTCATTTTCAAGGACTTATAACTTAAAACAGTATCCTTTACCAAGACATGAGCAATTTTGCCTATTTCTATTCTCTTAATAGTTTCTTTCTCCCGAGCTTTCACCACCAAATGTTGATTTTTCAGCATGATTTTAACCACACAGGTTTTCTCTAGACAGTGCAATAAATTTTGAGTTACATTTTGTTCCTAGAGTTTCCCACTCACAGGTTCATGGTGTTTCAGATGGACTTCAGCATTGTTAGATAAGTGTGGCATGTGAGACAGGAAACACCGTGCCTGAGTACTGTAGCTGTCTGACATGCTGAGCTCGGGAGAGTAGCTTGGCAGCTGTAGTGCATCAGGTCAATGCTAGCAGAAGAGACAGAAGCAGGGGAGTAATAGGATTTCACCAAGTAGAATCTGCATATTTCTATAAGACCACACACATAAAAGGATAAAGTGAAACCAGAGGAGAAAAAAGTGAAGGAAAGGAGAGGTCATTCAATGAAAAAAAATAAAATAAAAATGGACTAAATAAGTTGGCTTCTTGATATTAAAACAAACTTTACTATTTAAGTTTTGGGTTTCATAGAGGCAAACCACAACATTAAATTTTTTTTACTTCAACTTAGTCAGAGTTTGTGACCTTTTTATTGTATATCTAAAGGATTGTCCACCGTATTCACATTTTTGAAACATGATATTTTCTATTTCTATGTAATCAATGACATCATGCATGACACAACAACTCATTAGATCAGTTCATGTTATCATAGTTTTATATTTGCCTCTGATTACATAGGTATGCTTTCATAAAATCTTATTTCTGGAATCTAGATTTGATCTAGATTAAATTACAGTTGGCAACAGAATAAATTCAGAAAGTGCCAATGGCATGTTGTACAGCTTACAAGCTATATCTAAAGTGAATTTGACTGTTTTTACAGAAAAGTCAGAGGAGTCTTTGTCTTATCTGAGAACATGCATTGAAATAGTACCAGCTTTTGGTCTATTTGAACACGAGAATGCTTAACAAGTGTTTTAATGCCATTGCTGTTCAATCTCTTTGTAAAGACTTTGGGGAATGTTTTAAGTGCCTATAAAGATTTCAAATGTGAAGTAACTCCCCACTAAAACTATTAAAGTATATGCACTGGCTGATGATATAGTCTGCATTACAAAGCCAGGGCATGAGAGTGGTGGTGTTAACTTTCTGCTGCCTTAATGGGAGAGTGAGCTGTCAGAGACATGCATGTAATGGCTCCCTTGCCAGCTGCCCAGTTCAGGCCATGTGGGACCAGCACAGACAAGCCATTCTTTCACACTGTCTCATCTTCAGCACTTGCACTTATTCCTCCTCTTTTTCTCTTTTTTTTCTGATATTTTTGATGCCTCTGTCTTATCCGTCCTTTCACAAGCTTCTGTTTTAAACTCGGCTCTGAATAGGGATCATGGAAGCTCTTGAACCTTTTTTCTTCCATTTTCCTGACACTAAACTGTCCACTTGCCAACGATCCCATACAATTATACAGTGTCTCAGAGAATATGTAGGACCCATAAGGGGCATTTAGTGACTGGTTCCCACAGGATCTCCTGCTCTATTGCTATTTTTCAGGTGTAGTCAATCTTTACTATTTGAAACAGGCTGTTTCTCACCAAACGAAGCAGAATAGTCGAACTGTAATGGTACATCTTTATCTCTGACATAGTACGCTTTGAGTACTGCACTTTGTCTGTGTTTCCTCCTCGATGTGTCCTTGACATTCATTTAAGACTTCAGTTTTATTGAAGGAACAGGGCTTTGTTGCTTCGACATTATAATGTTGTATTACTAAAGACATTACACCAGGCCACTAGACATTATCTAACTTATTAGCTAGTTCTTTGTGTGCTAATGTTTTTATGTAGGACCAACTCATCTGTTGTCTGAAATGTATGTTCACTCTGCGGTGAAGCTTCCTTCTCTTCTTTGTCTCCTCACCTAATCAGTCTTGAAGCAATCATCCCTAGAGGCTATCAGTTATGACAGTTCTTTCATCAGCCATTACTGCTAGTGCTAATGGTGTCCTCATACTGACTTTAAAAACTTATTATCATACCGTGTATGCTGATTGACAGTTGACCTTCACAGCACTTTATGAAAAGCTGGACAGATACGTTGGGTCACTGCAGTTGCGTCCATGACAGCATATTAATAATAATCTGATAGAATTGCTGGGAACCAATTAATCTACTGACTTCACACAAGACAGTGGCTAAGGAAACATTCCTGTTGCTTTGTTGGACAAAACAGTTGTAACACATATTGTTGTGAAAAATGTGCATCTACCTATCACAAGTATTCTTTGAATGGAACATATAGCCCAAGACTTGAAATAATTTGCAAAGCCTAAATTAGGATGGATGCAGAGGGGTGTATATTTTATAGATTTTCTCTAATTTATACAAGGTTGGAGGTTGGGCAAATCTTACTTAGCAGTTTTCACTGTGGCTATGATTCTGGCTGTATATTTAACCACTCATCTTGGGAGAATAGTTTGATTAAATTGTTTGGCTTTCTGTGTTTTTTTGAAAACAGTCCACACATTTCCCAGATTTTGGGTTTGAGCAAGAAAAAAAGAGAGAACTATTCTTAAAAATCAGTTCCTTGCCAGGAACTTAACTGATTTAGATGGACTGTACCATTTCAGCCAAGAAGAGCAGCCCACCAGAAATATGCCAGAACCTTGTTAACATTAGTTGCTACCACTATTCTTTGGCTAGTGTGTAATATGCTAGGGAACATTAAGCTAAATACTGATAATGCTACATATATATTTTTAGCTTGTTCATATAATTATAAACCAGTGTTAATTAAATAAGACCTACAACAAATTCTAAATGATGCACCCAATTCTTAGTTTTAAAATTGAGTTTTCTGATGTGCAGTTGTTTTACAACAGAAAAATAGCAAGTTAAAAGGTTTCTATTCCATATTTTCCAGGCACATAGGGCCATTTTATAGCACTATCAGGTAACTGTTACTTTCAGTTGTTAGGAAAATGCTGTATATATCAGAAATTTATTTGAATTTGACGTGTTGAAATTGGCCTCTGTCTCTATAAGAAGCTCTTACTCTTTCTGACACAACAATTCTCCTCCAGAATGCCATTTATAACCATTCTTAAAATTGTTGGAGTGAGAAGTAGTTTGTATGATGCACATTTCCACCAGGTGTTTACTATTTTTTGCTGTCACCTGTCTGGAAGAGTTGTGTGGGGTTATTATGGGCAAGGGGTTCTCTGTGGGACGGGAGCTCGACTGGGGCCTGCTGCTCTAAGGAGGAGCTTTGTGGAAATAGGTGGCGCTTTGTTTTGTTAGAGCAAACACTTAGCCACCCCGAATGGCTGCCATGGGAGATTAAGGATTTTTCAAACATGTCTGAAAGAGTCAAAGCAACACTCTCAATATGTTGTTGATAAGGGGATAACATTATAAGAACATATTTAAAATAGTTTTATGCCCATTATGATTGTATGCAAATAATCAAAATGTTTGTATTATGATTGCAAACAGTAACAGTTTATTCTATAGCTGTAGGTTTTGTCTGCTGGCAATGTGTTGAGCCAAAGACAGATGTTATAGGTCTGCATATTCGTTGTAGAGGTGATTTACTAATGCAAGAGACGATAAGGTAGTATATAAACAACTTAGTTTTTTCACTGATAGCCCAAATATTACACACAGAAAATATGTTATATTTTTAGACAGAATTTTGAGTACTGATTTTTATATAATCTTTTCATCTTGAATTTCGCTGAACAGCATAATGAATAGCTTTGTGTAGTTAGCACTAAAGCAAGAGTTATTTTAAAAGGTGTTGCTAAAAAAACTAACCACTTGCATAAAGTGGCTCTTCATTGTACGTGTTATAATCAGGTTCTAAGGAAGTCAAGTGGAATTGTGACACACCCATTTGAAATTGTATTATTTTATGTTTATATCTCATTGGTTTAAAGTTTGATTTGAAGTTCTGAGAAACATCAGTCATTGCACATAATATCCTATTGTCAGTTGAATGTGAAAAATGGAGTAAATTGTTTATCTTCTTATTGCTTTTTTATTACTGTGAACAGATGCAAATGACCTTTTCTAAGCGAGTTTGAAATGTATGATGCTAGAAGAAAGCATGAAATTAAACTCATAATATACAGGCACTATTATCCTGCTAGGATATATAACTTTGTGATTCTTATTTTTTTTTCTCCACCTGTTGCCAATGGAGCCTGTGTTTTCATTTCATATTGACCTCTGGATATGATAGCTAATTAAACATTTTGATAGGAGAGTGAGGAAATGAGGGCTCTGTTTGTTCAGAGAGAGATAACATTCAGAGAGTAACCAAGGCATGGCAGAACAGCCTGGCAATATTACCTCACGTTGAGCTGCATAATAAAGAGGGCTCACATGCATATTAATACCAGCACTCTGCATAATGTCTACATCTTATGACAGACTCAGAAATACACTGACATCTCACTGGTATTGCTTAACCTCTTCTGCTTTATTATTTGCATCCACATTCTCTTATGCTGGCAGAGATCTCCCTTAAGTCTATCCTCACCCATGTCAACTTCACCAGCCCTGGCTGCCACCCACTTTCTCACACACTACCAGTTTTCACTCTTTAAGAACGCATGGTGGAGGTATGTGATGCCAAATGAGCTCCTCGTTACCCCCCTCCCTCCCGCTCGGTTAGTAGACGCTTTTGGAAGAACTACAGCGACATCTGCATGTGCCATGATTACAAAGCGCCAAGCTCATACCCAACAAATTCGCTGGGCCTCCCCCTGCCAGTCTGCTACTCATCTCTACAACCCCTGCCCCCCGGCCCTGCGGCACTCGTTTCTCAAATTACTAAACATGGTTAATTGTGTGAGGCGTAAAGCTCACTTCATTTGAATATTCTGTCTAGGAGGGAGGTTAGGGGGGGTGCCATGCAGCGGGAGGAGAATTAAAGAAGTGTGCCTGGGAAAAGGAGAGGGTGGGTAGAGAGTTTGAGAGAGGGGGGGTGCGTGCAACTGAAACTACAGATCTCAGAGGGAAAAAAAAACTGTTTTTGTTTTGTTTTTTTACAGAGAATGTTGCCAATGAGTACGCCATTGTTTACAACAATTTTAACTCCCCTCAAGTCAAAATCTAAACTCTGAATTTGATAATTATTTTAAGTAATTTATTTCTTATGAAACTTCAGTTATTTTGCGTAGAATGCTTTGAAGTGTTGAAGATCTGAAACTTGTGCATTTCTTCATTCATTATTAACTTGTGGTGATTTTTGTCTTTTTAAAAGCTCTGAATTTTGACACATATTTTGTTTGTGTGTGTGATAGATTGATTCATCACAGGTACTTGACATATCCAGGAGCTTTAAATCATTTGACATTAACACTAACGCGTTTTTTGAGCTTATTTAAATGTTATTGTCAAAAGATATTATTAAACTGGTGCAAATTGTTCCTTCTAAGTGAAAAGGTTTGCTTTCATTCTTCAGCTAGTTTAAATGAAAACACACAACTTGACTTGTACCATTTGCAATGCTCTAATCTTATTGGATATATTGAATGAATCCAGTGCATATGATTTCAAAAAAATAACTTTACATTCTTGATCCATAATTTTATTTTTTAAAAATCAAAAATTGCAATAATCAAATTTCTGTTTCGCTTTACAAATCAACAAACATCCATGAGTTGTACATGAACAGACATTCGTTGTATCTGTGATGGCCTCTTGCATAGATTATAACGCGACTAATTATTCCTCGTTCGAAAGGCTGAAAGCAATTATTTTTTTCATAAAGTCATTTTGAAATAAACAAATTGGCAGATTGTCTGAATCAAGCACACTTCTTTGAAGATTGTCATCGCTTAATGAGCTGCTTTTTTTCCCAATTTTTTTTCGGTTTCCACTCCCTCGCTCTCGTCTGCCATTTGCCCGTATGCTTTGGCGGTTAATGATATGCAAATGAAATATGCATAAAACCGCTCTGTTGTAGGATGATTAAGCATAGAAGACATTAGCCAGTGCCCGTTACAGTGTCTCTCTGCTGCATTCCACTTCCACCAAGCGCCACTCTTTCGAAGATTAACAATTCTAATGCACTAATAATGAGAATAACACAAATAGTATCCAGTTTGACAGAAATTAGATCCCTGTAAGGTTTCTTCTCAGCCCAGTTTTGTAAGATCCAGAGCCAGGATACGCAGATGTCTTCAGACATGATAGATGGTGCTACAAAGAGCACGCACAAAGTAAAGAGACCAGGTTTCCCAGGAAAAAGTGCCTTGAACATGACTTGCAATGCAGGAGCTTTTCTCTCCGGTGTTTGTGAGTACTGTAGCATTATTTGACTACTGGCATATAACGAAGGAAGAAAAATATCCCCGTTCTTTCCTCCTCTCTCTCTCCCTCTCTCAAACACACAGATACACTCCACCCCCCATTCCATCCTGCTCTCTTGTGCAAGCCCTCTTTTTTTTGTAATCCATTTGTGCTATGAAGATGCTCCACAATTAACATCCCCCATGGAATCAAATAAAAGGGTGATTATCCAGCGTTGATTAGTTCCGAGTGATTAAAATATCCACGTGATTCCATCTGATGAATATAGAAGAAATGCGCCAGCAGTTACTAATTACGTTGTTAATCGCGTTTGTCGCGATCCTGATTAGTGCGTTTAAATGCCCGAAAAGATGCCATCTTTTAAACGATCTTTCTTGAGTCGTGCAGATGGCAGATTCAGACATATTGATTGCTCCAATGTTTTGTAGCAAGGAAAAAGACGTCAAAATTCCTCTCTTAATTATTCATCTTGTACAACCATGGTGGTCTTCCAAATAAATCCCAGGAAAAAAATGCAGTTTGAAGGGGACCAGCTGATGAATATCCATGCGTTGCTAATTACTATTTTAATTCCATGTGCATGTTAATAATAAAGCGTAATTGATGAAGTCCTCCGGTGTGTCTTTGCAGCGATGCCCATCTGTGCCCGGTGCCAGCAGAACTGGGACCAGAGAAACATTCCTTGCGACCCAGAGAGTATGTCTAGCTGTGGTTCAGACCAGTTGTTAGGTCTGTGTTGCATCTGTTTATGATAGTTTAGCGCAGGAAGGAAAATCCTCTAAGGGTGGAGTTTGTTCAGTTCTTTTGGGTGGTTGGCAAGAAAGGGGCAGAAAAAAGTCAAAGCGATGTGGGTGTGGAGGATGTAATGAGTTCCCACGGCCTCAGTACCCCCAGTGTGGTTGCAAGCAGGCCAGCACCTCCCCCCTGAATGTCTCTCGTACTCAGGTTTCCTCCTCATTTCAATCTCTTATGTGCCCATTTCACAACGCCCAAGTAGTTTCTGTGCCAACTATCTCACTGTTGTTGTAATACTGCTAAGGTTGAATCCGTAGTATTTAAAGACCTTTATAACGTAAATGTTTGCATTCCACTGTGCTATTTTTATGTGCAGAAGTATGTCCCTTTACGAGATGATGTTGCCACAGTGCAAGTAAAATTTGTTTACATCTGCATATGTAAAGTAAGGATAAAAGTTAGTATAAACAACTGTCCATTGATAATTTCTCTTTGGAGTTGATTAAGATGCATCCTTAAGTTCTTATCTTTGTTGTCTCTCTCTTTCATGTCTTTGGCATTGTAAACAGCTGCTATTGAGCTTCAGCCACAGTCCCCCAGGTCCATTCTTCCCTCCTCCTCCTCTTGCCACTAGCAGATTGGTGGCATCTGTTGCAGTGGTAGACATTGAACGTTGCTGCCAGCCAGTTCAGTGTAGAATGGCAGTTTACACAGGGGAAAATGACGAGTAAAGGGGGAAGGGTGTTGGCATAAGAAAGCTTTCGCTTTATGTCCTTTTACTAAAAGTCAGACTCTTTGCTGCTTTCCTCATGACATATACTCCTTTTTGATTTTGTTGATGTTGCTGCTCTTCTTCATTATGAAGTCTATTGTTTACATATTAAAATAGTTTCTTTGAATGACACAGCCTAATTAACGATGCTAATTTTGCTCTAATTAGCCCTATCTTCTCTGCAAGGTCTCCTCCTGTTTGTTCGTTCTCTTTTGTTTTTACCAGCTGATACGCGAAGGGTATCCCATCGTGCCGATTGGGTTTAATAACGGTATATCTCCAGTGTCCTTTGCCAGTTTTCATGCCAGATGCCATCACGTTCCCGCCGGTAAACCAATCGAGACTCAAAACGGCCAAATTATTTGTCCCTGGCAATCCTCCAAGGTAGGAATTTTTGCCTGCGCATTTAAATGCCAACCATGAGACTGGTTCATCATTTTCCAAAGGGTACATCCTTAACTCCTAACGAAAGGAATGGCATGGTGTCTCCTGCCCAGATGGCTGACTGCCTGGCATCACAAGTGGTAGCTCCGATGGATAGTGAGAGAGTGAGAATGAGTCAGTGGGAGGAGTTTTCTGTGCCACCGCCACTCCCCGTTATCCCAACAAAACAGCTCAAAGTTTTTTTGCTTTTTTTAAATAGAATATTGTTATTCATAAATCCTGTGTCAACGCTGACTCCACCTCCCATTTCTTGTGTGCTTGGCATCCATTATCAAGACTGGACTTCCGGTCTCACATCTTCGGTAATTAACTCTGGTTGCACTCTAGAGAGCTAAACATCCACCCCGTTACCTCAATTTTGGCGGTGGTTTTAACAGCTTTTCCATTTCAGTACATCTTAACATTAGGTTTTATTGTCTAGTCTTCATCGTAAGTTTGTTAGTCCTCCAAATCGGCATTGAAGATAGAATGGAAGGATGTCTGGTGATCCATATCTTCAATCATAAGATGACCTTCTATCCTAAAAAGGTAAAATAAAAATATCCAGAAGTCTGGCGCTATCAAAACGACAGCAGCCTTTTTGTCCTCCGAGCTATATCTATCAGCAAATCCCTGAGCGAACAGTAGTCCGTCTTGATGCTAGCACTGAGTGGATGGCACTGTGCCAACTTCTCCCTGCCATCAGGCGCATTCGCTCCTTGTTTCCCTTATTTGCCCATCCCCTTTCTATCTCTGTCCCTCTCTTGCTCACCCTCCTCCTCTTCTGTAGTTTTCTTCCACATGCCCATTACACCCATCCTTGCTTGCCCTCTTTTTTTCCTGTCTGCTGCTTTACACTAATTACCATTTGTGCTAATTGGTTCCAATAGCCAGCGATCGAAGATGACAGCTTTAAATAAAAGTTTTTGATCAGGTCTACTGAGTCAACCCTTTTAACCTTGATGCCTTGCATTAGTGATTCTCAGTTTTGCCTTTCCTCTGCACTGGTCCTCAATCCAGTCTCTTTTTGGTGCAGTGAAACCAGAGTGGACTGTTTGTGCCACAGTGCAAAGTGAAGGACCTTAAGCTATCTGACTGTAGCTGATTAAAGTGGACTTTTACTCACTGATCCTACTGCACAATATTGCCCAGGCAGTTTAATATTTAGCGTCATTCATCTAATCTCCTTGTTCTTCCTCTTCCTGTCTTGCAATTTCCCTAATTAAATCTTTCTTGTTTTATTGTCACTCTAGATAGTTCCCATCACCCTATTAACAATCTCATTAGGTTTCTTTAGCTTTTTCACAATTGCTTGTTTCGCTTAAAGGTGTATTTTAATCTCATGTATTACTGCTACTTGTGTGAGACATGGCAAATAAACAATTTATGAATAATTTTATATTGCAATAGTGTTGATAATACTCTGCATATTTAATAACTATCTCAAATACAATGGCCTTCTAGTATTTTTTGTTTACGGCTCTTACGAGACTGAAGGCAAGCAACAGAAGTGGTTAAATTAATAGATAAAAGGATCTTTTCCCTTGAGAGAATTGCAGCGTGCTCTCAATTAGCAATGCACTGGATTGCTTAATTAGTCAAAACAGATTTGAGTAATTAATATAAGTTTTACTTGTATTTACAAAAGACTCCATGAGATAATTTTTCTAACTCTGAGATGCTCTTTCTTTGTTTATTCTGTTTACATTCTGTGATTGTTTTGATTGTTCAATCAAAGACAATGGTTTGACTACAGAAATGATCCCCTTTTTAAACTCAAAAAGCTTACAAGGATTTGAATGTACTATTAATTATTGTTAGAGATTCTTTATTTTATTTTTAACTAAAAAGCAGCAACTGGGCAATTGAGGCAACAAGAGGAATTCATTATGCAAATTGATGGGATTTGCATAATGTCTTATGCCCTGAATATGCAAATGAACCGTATAATTTATGAGTGCCTGCGTCTGCCTCAGTGTTCTCATAACTTACAAAGAGTTTTTTTTTTTTTTTTTCCACACGTCTCCCCTCTTATACTGGCTGGCATGGCGTGCGCCACACTCACAGACCAGACCTGTACTAAACAAGCACACCCACAAAAAGGGATGCAGGCTGAGTACTGTGTCTGACTGGGAAAACTTGTCTGGCAGCTGCAAGGGAAAATAAGGAGGTATGGGGAGTATGGGCGAAATGTTTCGAGGGGTACAAATCACACTGGAAATGCTCAACAGAAAATGCTAATTCTCTGAAAAAAAAAAGCTTTGCAAAACCAAATAAATGAAGATGCAAAACAAAGGCGGAAGACTTCAACTGGGCAGAACAGCTGCAGTTTCTGACTTTTTTATTTATCTTGTAGGAAAGCGAATGTTATGTCCTTTCTTTGATGCCCGCTTTTATGTGGATTTCTTCCTACTTACGACTGGAGCTGGCAGCTTTTTCCTGTTGTGGAGGATTTCTACATGAGTCAGTTCAATGATGGCAGCTGACTGGGCGAGAGAAGGAAATGCAGAAGGAGAGAGAGAGGCTATGTCTCAAGGCATGTGTGTGGGTTCCAGTCAGTCTCTTCCAGTGCCCTGTGATGCCACCACTCAACCCAGCCAAGACCAGATCAGAGCATCCAGGGAGACGAGAAGCAGACAGTGTTGTATAAACTGCTGAGGTTTGGCCACCTTATTTTCCCAGGAGGATCATGATTGCGGCAATTATTCCGATGCAAATCGTTTGTAATGATTGGTCTGCTTTGCATGCTTAATAAAAAGCAAAAGACAAAGAAATTTCTGCGGCAGTCTTGAAGAAAAGAAGCCAGTGAGGACAGCGTTGGAAAAAGAACCGTCCATTGCAATGAGGACATACTTAAAAAAAGAAAATCTGATTCTTCCTCAGGTCGTCAAGCCAGAAAAATTGCAGAAATGTAATATTTTTGTCACTTTCACCACACATCTATGTTCATTGTGATCTGGAAGATGTAAGTTTCAGCATTTCTTAATACTTTGACACTACCATTCTTATGATTATGGATCTATGACAGTGCCAAGAACACTTAATTGAACTCAAAAGCAGTTGTACTTGTCTATTTCAATATTGTTTGAAATTGACTCTGTTGCAGCAAATGCCCGTTTGTGTGTTAAGGACAGAGGGACAAAGGAAACATCATTATGTAATTCAGCAACTACCCTCATTGCGCTGATGCGCGCACACACGCATACACACAGACTGATTTACGAAATGTGTGCCGTTTGTCTTTGTGTAAAACTTTTTCCATGCACTGTTTACTACTCTCAAACTGTTTTTCATCTCTGTATTCTCAGCTCATAACTTTTCTAATTTGACTTAAATATTCTGTCTGTATTTTTAAATGTAGTCGTTGTTTACAATTCGTCCCACATAATAGCATTTACCGTACACTAAATCAGTTTTATGTATATGTTATTCATGTGGTAATTAAATTTTGTTTCAGCATTTCACAAGTATTATGTGCCTTACAGTATACTTTTTGCAAAAGTATAGTGTAAAAAGTATACTTCAGAACTGTAAGCTTGTCAAATGACTTGAGATCAGGGTCCTGTTCTATTAATATGCATACTCATGAAGTTTTCAGACTTTTTTTTGGTAAAAATAACAGCTAAACAACTGAATCTGTTTGTATTTTGCTCCTTACAACCAGGAGTTATTATATTTAGTTATTATAATAATAACAACTAAATAATAACCTTATTATTATTTAGTTATTATTGGTATGGATAACTAATATTTAGTTATCCATGCTAAATATGGATAACTAATATTTAGCTATTATTATTGGTATGGATTCTTTTATACTTAAAATTTAATATGAACACTCTAAAGAGATTCATAGTACTAGTACTAAATGGAAATTGACCTAAGGTTGGCACTCAAGGTGCAAGAATACAGAGACTTGTTGAATTACTTACTGCCTACCGTTTTCAAAAGGTAACAGTATGTTATGTTTTTAACTTTTATGTCATGCTAGAATGTACTTCTCTCATCCAAAAACACACCTGGAGTGTTGCTTTGATTTTTTTCATGCATGTTTGAGAAATCTTTGAATATCCAGTGGCAACCATTCAGGGGTGCCTAAACGCTTGCTCCTTCAAGGCGCCAACAGCAGCAATTAGCAAACACCTGATGAAACTGGATATCTGTTGAGCTTATCATACAAACCAGTTTTCAGTCCAACACTCCTAAGAATGGTTGTAAACAACATAATGGATGAACACTGTTGTGATAACATTCTGAAGGCGGAGTTTCGGGAAGATTAGGAGCTTCTTCAAGAGAGAGAGGTCTATTTCAAGATGTCAAATTGTGAAGTCAAAAAGTTGTATACAACATTTTTATAATTGAATGTATCATAGTAACTGGATTGCACTATAAATGGCAAGAATCTTTGTCTTGGCTGATACACAGCCAGGTTCCACAATGGATCTTGTTTTATTGTGTTCTGTTTTAAGTTATTTTAGCATTTATGTTATGTTTGATATTTTATCTTACGTTGTTTTATTGTCTTTAAAGCTGACTTATGTTGTTAAAGCCCCATCTGGGGACATGCATTACAAAGCAGCCAAGGGTGTAAATGTAATAGTGTCCAGTATTTGTTTAAATGTAACACTTATCCCCATGCAAATTTAAATAAAAGAAATAATCTTGTCATGTTTGACTGATTTTACTTTTTGATGTCAAAGTTGAACCACTTTGGCAGCAAGCATTTTGTAAAATAACTAACTTTGCAGCAAACACTTGATTACCTACTTTTAAAAAACGTAGATAATCTGATCTAGATTATCTACTCAATAATATTTAAGTCGCTTCACTCGCTTTTATATTGCTAAATATAAAAGCCTCACTGGGCTTTTATATTTAGCAAAAACATAAAAGCCCACTGTTAGAGGATAATTCTTGTCTCTTTCATAAACATTTGAGTTTATGAAACAATAGTATAGTCATTAATGAAAGTCATTCTAAAAAAAAAAAAAAAATGTCTGCAGTTGTAATGAGCGAGGCGACGCCTTTGTCCTGGACTAGCTGAGATCCTTGTTAATGGTCATTCATTCTATTAGATGATGGTGTTTTTGAAACTTCCAAAATGTCTTGGTATGCTGAAGCATTCAGAGTTCCTTTCACTGGAACTAAGGAGCCAAGCCCAGCTCCTGATATTTCCTCCTCCAACAAACTTTACATTTGGCACAATGCAATCAGACAAGTACTATTGTCCTGGCAACTACCAAACCAGACTCATCCATCAGATTGCCAGATGGAGAAGCGTGATTCGCCACTCCAGAGAATGGGCCTTCACTGCTCTAGAATCCAGTGGTGACATGCTTTACACCACTGCATCCGACGCTTTGCATTGCACCTGGTGATGTATGGCTTGGGTGCAGCTGCTCGACCATGGAAACCCATTCTGTGAAGCTCTCTGCTCATAGTTTTTGAACTAATCTGAAGGCCATAAGAAATTTAGGGATCTGTAGTGATTGGCGCTGTAGAAAGTTGGTGACCCCTTTGCACTCCAATTGTAACTCCAGGATTCCTATTTCATGTTCCTAAATAAGAAACTTAAAAAGACCACCAAGTCAACCTGGTACCCATGCAGAACAAATTCATCATAGTGGGCGCTAACACATGCTTTAATCTTCATATGTTTGCTTGAATCTGTCCGTATTTGCCTAAATCCTTAGCCTTTTGGTACTAACCTATTCTTTCAAATTTGCCCCTTTTCCAGCTTGATGTTCCACATATCATGGCCCAAGGGCAAACAAGTACAGTGCCACCCAATATTTTCTGAGTCTCCATAATTTAGAATTCCATGCTAAAGGAAGCTGACATTATTTTTTTTTCACACCAGCATGCACATTTGTGATTAGTCTAATTGCAAAACAATCACAACTCTGAAGAGACTTGGGGCTGTGTTAAACAGTTAACTGCTGCATGCAAAGCATATTAATGTAGTTGTTGCAATCATGCATTATTTAAACTGGTTGGACTGAGAGATTAAGACTCTTGTAGCTCCTCTATAATTTATCTGCATTAAAGCTTTATCAGTTTTGCTGGAATAAACAGTGGGTGCATGATGAGATGTAAGACACAACAGCATGACACTTGAGCATAGCTTTGCTGTCTTTTCATCTTTACATCTTTAGCCCATGCTTGGTTTGTGTGGATGACAAAAAGAAACTGCATTTTAATTTGTTGATTTTACAAAAGGCGACTTTCTTAAAATATTTTCTCAATCCCTTGAAAACAAACATCACAAATGAGACGAAACCTTACAGGGATTTGAGTCCTTTGTCAAACCATAGTATGGATCTTGCTTCTTATTTGCTAAGCTTAATTTTAACCATCTTAATTTAGTTGTAACAAGGTATATGGGCAGAAAATAAACATTCAGCATAGTTTTTGAAGTAAATATGGATAATGAAAGGAAAACCTGAAATAACTATTTAATATATGTCCATCAAAGTGTGTTTGGAGGAAACGTAACTCATCTTGTGAACCGGTAGCTCACACCCAGCATTCATCTTTTTATACACACATAAGAGCATATTTGAAGTGGCTAACTCAACCAATTTGTTACAGTCTTGAGTTGTTTGGGTTTGGGGTTTACTTAGTTTAGACTAATCTAGTCTTATTTAGATGAGATCACTTCAATTTTCTGTTATGCATTTAGTTGGGGCCTGCCATAGCAAAACATAGGAGAGCAATAAAATTCCTTACGAAGCAAGGCATTTCAATGCCTCCGTGCAATGCATGGAAGGCAGCTATTACTCTACACCTCAAAATAACTGCCACTTCCTTTCACCATTAATGCGGCTCATACCGCTGCATGCACCCCCACAAAATATATATATCAAAACATGTGGCTGGATCTCGGCATGCAGGCTATTACTTCTGTTGGAATTCTGAGTAACTATGGCGACATAATTAGCAAAAACGAGCCAAATTCAAATCAAAACAAATTCTAACTGACACTGTTTTGTGTCAGACTCAAAACAAGGTTAGATTTTGTCTCCCCCTCTGTGTCTCACTCACACATGACAGTTTCCAGAGAGGATTAATTATTCCTGGGAGGTTTATTGGGGAACAATTATGGGTCTTACTTCCAGCCCCCACCGGAAGTAGCAGTATTTCATTGTAATTTGTAGAGTTTTTTTGCTAGTCGATACTCATGATAAGAGTTACATCTCTCTTTTCGGTTATAATACAATATTTAGTAAAACTTGTTTACGGACACACCGTCTGCTATCAGAGAGCTGCTCAGTACAGATTATCGCAATTGTGAGTTTAATCACGGGGAGCGACAGGAACACCATCGTGAAGTTTTGTAACGGAATGACCGTGAATTAGCAACGCTGCTAGCTCTCTCTGAAGAACTAACAGTAATAAAGAGAAAAGCAAAGAAGCTGGTCAGAGATCTGAGCTGCAGCTTTGTGCAGACAGTATAAAGCACCAGAACTACATAATATTAGCTTGGTGTGATGTGAATTTTGTTTTTCGTTTGAATTTAAAAAATAATAAAGTTCATAATCTGAGTCTTTATCATTATGATTGGGCCAGCAAAAATTTATTTATAAGACAAAATACAAAATCTGGGATTATTTAGTTCATCACAACCAGAACCTCGAGGTTCTGCTGAGTGACGCTGCAAATCAGCGGAGAAATTACCGCAGCTGTTGCGCTCCAGATTGTAATACAGAGAATCTCCTGACTGGACTAGAACCGAACCGAATCACACATTAACCTGTTATAGAGAGCAACTTGCCACTGGAAAGTGTCGTAAGATGCCCTTGTGGAGCTCGGGTAACTGTTGTGCTGTTCGTGGCTGTACTAATAATCAGACCACGTTTCATTTGTGGCTGCAGCAAGTGTGTTTTTAATGTGCTCCCAACACAAAAGCGGTAATTTTTATTGCCTACCGACAGATAAGCAAACAAAAGGAATTTGGCTACAAGAGTCACCAACTCTTGTCCACAACTCCACAAGTTACTTAACCCATAGAGCCACCATCAAGACTCACCAACTCCTGTTCACAACTCAACAAGTCACCCAACCCATGGAATTATCAGTGATGATAAGTTATTAAGTAACTATTAGTAGTATCAATATATATGTATAATAATATAATAATTATATATAATGTATATATAATTAATATTTAATAGTATATGTAGCTTAATTAATAAGTTAATATCTTAATATCAAGTTAATATTACCTTAATATTAAGTTATTACTAATAATTAAAAAACTTAAGTGACTATCAACTTAAGTTAATATTAACTTAATATTAACCTATTACTAATAATAACACCACAATAGTGTTTAATTTATTATTACTTTAATAAGTTAATAACTTAATATTAATTTATTAACTTCATTTAATAACTTTGGTTAATAAGTTATAAATAACTACAAGTTATTTAAGTTAATAGTAACTTATTAAGCTAATAAGTTACTAACTCCTTAACTTAATTTAATAACCTAAGTTATTAACTTAAGTTAATTATACCAACAAGTAACTTAAGGTTAAGTACAGTATGTTGCAGACTTCCTTCACCTGCAAACTAAATTATTTGCAGGTGAAGGAAGAAAATAAGGAAGGAGCTCAAAAGCACAACTTAGAGAGAAAATGTAATTTAGCATCAATCAATACTTCACACAGCTTCACGATGACAATTAAAAAAACAGCTTTGAATTTAAAAAAATTAATTTCAGTTGCTTCAAACTATAACTAAATGTATCTTTTTTACACAGTTGAATGAAGCCGAGGCGTAGATTCAAACTGAAAGACTCTTCCTCATCTTCTCCGATCATCAGGCTCATCATTCCTTCATAAAGCCCGGCGATTTCTACACAACCTCTTCATGAGCTCACGATCTGGCATAAAATCATGATGCCTCGTCGTAGAGATCCCTGGCCTTCCTTCTTTGTTATTATTATCTTTTTTAATCTGTGCTCGAGGAAGCTCCGGCTGCTCGCATCCACTTTCTCCTCTTTCTCTGCTCTGAGAACCCTGGCAGGCTCCCAATGCCTTTGCAGTCCCTCTCAATGGCTTGGCAGGCATTCTTATCTTTCCCTACTGCAGTGCTTCTCGATTCCAGTCCCCAGGTCCCACCGCTCTGCATGTTCCAGATCTGCCTCTGTTCTATAACAGCTGATCCAAATAATTGCATGAACTCTTCTGCAACCATCAAGTACTGCAGAAGTCTCTTAATCACCCACAGATTCAATCCAGGTGTGTGGTAGAAGGGAAACACCTAAACTATACAGGGCAGAGGGGCCTGAGGACTGGAACCGAGAAACACTGCCCTACTGACACCTCTCCATGCACCCTCCGTGTACCCTCGTAGGCATCATTGTCCCTTTGCTATTATCGTCATCTCAGCTTTTCACGTACTATTTATTCTGCAGGCACCCATTTACCGTCCTTTTATTCACCTTTGCAGGCTCATCCAGCCCATTTCCTCCCTTTTGATTCTCAAGCAGTCTATACCTATTCTTTTCTGCAGGTATGCTTGTCTTTTTGTCTGGTCATCTTCTCAAGCATTCTTTATTTCTTGCGACCTTAGCTCAGTCCCGGTCCCCTCTTTCATTTGATTTTTTGGGGAAAGACGTCTCTAATCCTTCTCCGCGGCGGGTCATCCTCTCTAACGGAGGTTAACAGAGACATGTCCTCTGCCGGTGTCCGAACGCCAAAGATTATTTGTCAAATAAATGTTTTAATAGCCACTTTCTCTCTGCATGAGTCTTTGGAGGTCAAAATGAAGCCTGGGCATAAATTCAAACTGGAAGTCTCTTCATCCCACCTGTCCAGCCAATCACCTCGTCATGCTCCTCCTTCCTAGACTTTCTAGTAGCTACTTTCACTCTGTGTGAGTCTTTCTAGGTTGAAATACATTTATGTCAAAGATGTAGCAAATTTTACCTCTAACTTCTTAGCATTGGAGCCCTGAAATGTGTAATCATTTGTACACTCACTGCTGTTTTCAGAGGAACAACCTCCTCTTGGTGTTCTCCAGGTCACGTATTTAGTAAAATTGTGTGTCAATGTTTTCATAGCACAAGAAAAGAATCTTCTGAAAGAATTGTTTCTTTTTCTGGTGCTTCTTCAGTTCATTTTTGAAACATGACACAACTACATTGTCAACTATATTATGTTCGATAAGGGCCAGCGTCCTTCCAGCAGAGCAACCTAAGGTTTTTGTGATGTTCTTGAAAACCTTGTGGCACAGATTAGGAATGCATCTCTGTTTAATTCTCTCAACTTTCGCCCAGATTTTCCCCACAACTCGTTCTTGAGTGGCTTCCAGGTGATCAGGAAAGCAACATATCTTTGCCTTCTTGATGCTTCTAGACATCAACAACTTCACGAAAAGTCAAACTGTTTCTTTCCTGTCTTCCTCAGACACTCCATCCTCTGGAATGTCTGAGAATTTCTCTGAGGAAAGTTTTGACTTTTTCAGCTTTTCAATTTTTCTCCTCATTGCTATAAGTTCCTGGATCAAAATGGTGACGTGTTGCATCAAAGAATTTAATCTTACACCCACCTGCAGCCTGCAGCCACTGTGAGGGGTCTTCTTTGTCCAAAGGAGATGTGGCCGCCGATATTACATGTTTTAAGAAAAGCGTGTTAAACATCTCCGTACTCTGTCTGGAAGTGCTCTTTGACGCCCATGACTCGAGCAAAAGCCTGAGAAATTTAGTTGCCCATTATGGCTTTCAAGTCTTTGTATTTGTATTGGCAGTTCTTGATGATGTCTGCACCAACCTGCGTTATGTAATGCAACAGATCTGCTATCCTTTTTTATAAAGGTTTTATTGGCTCTAGTGGCCTTTATTTGATAGTTTATTGACAGGAAAGTGAGTAATGAGAGAAAGGGGAAGACATGCGGCAAAAGTCGCCAGGCTGGGAATCGAACCTGCGACGGCCACATCGAGGACTAATGCCTCCATATGTGGGTTATGCTTAACCCCTGCGCCACCACAGCACACCCGCTATCCTTTTTCTGATGCTTTGATCTGGACATCCAGATGCCAGATTCCCACTTTCGTTCTGGAATATAGTGGATAAACTCATCGATTGCAGGAATCACAGAGTCGTCCACTATAATCTAAAGCGCATTTCTCAGTACAATTGAGAAACCCATCTTGCTGGCGTACACACGAATCTGCTACCACTAGAACTGATTTCGAATGTTGGAGAATTTTAGCTAAAGGAGTCTATAAACCCATCATGAAATATGATGCGTCAGCACAGGAATACATGTTGTGATTCGCCTAAATTTATTTATTTTTTTTTAACAAACTCAGAGGCTTTGGTTGTCATGTGACGTCACACTTCGTGAACTTTGTAACTAGGCAGCTGCTACGGAGTTGCTATGGCAACAATAAACAAGCTATAAGCGGAGCTCTCACCTGTTCCTACCTACTTTATAAACAACATAAATACATTACAGCTATTATTATTATTACAATTCTTGAGTACTTTACCCACCTCTGTGTAATACTAAGATAAATAGTGATATTTATTGTCGTACTTACTGCCGAGCTAGCATAATTAGCTTAGCTGAGGTAGCTTTTATCTGCAAGCTAAAGCCCAGTTCACACTACACAATGATTTTTTGCCCCGATTTCCCCCTTACGACAGTCTTAGAACGTCCTATGTTCTAAGATTGTCGCTTGCGATAATTGTAGTGTGTGGTGTGTTACGACTGATCGGGTCCAGTCGGTTGAACGTGGGGACCGCTCCCATCTGAAATCGGACATATTCAACATACTGGATTGTCTTGGCTGATTATCGCAGTGTGTGGGGTTTTCCCTGACTGGTAGCGAGAACTCAGCTTGTTGAATGTGACAGGTAACCAATCAGAAAGCAAGGAGAGGAACCCTAAACAGCTAACGTGGCGCAACCCAGAATCCAGCAGACATTAGAGATTATATGTGGAAACAACATTAATGTTTATTCAACATTTCGTGCAAATAATACCCACAGAAATGACAAGGAGAGGAGCTGGAGCGAAATTTTTATGTCAGCTGTTCATGACATAAAAAGGAACCTAGAGAGTAGGGAAGAGCTTCCAGTTAGAACTACAGAAATGCCACATTGCCGGAACAACCACAGACAAGTATATGTATTTTATAATATATTCACCACCAATGACAAAAAACCCCCAAAAAACATTTTTACTTTTTTACAAAATTCAACAACTGCAGAATTCTTGTAAAGTAGTGCAAGATAAGTAGTGTTTCATTTTAATCGGTTGCAAAGAGATTAATTTTCTGGTAACCAAGTGCAACGAAGTAAACGTGATTTTTACTTTTGCAAAGTAAAAATCAGAAGGCAGTTCACTAACATTAGCACAAACATTGCTAATGTAGCTACTTCCCTCATTATTTTATTTCCCTAAAATAAGCCTTTTAGCTCTTTTGTTTATTTATTAGCCATGTTTAGCATACTGAATGGAGGAAGTCAATGTAAGACAAGATGCTAGCTATACCCCACATTCCACTGGCAGCAATTAGGCTAACATTAGCATTTTGGCTAATTTTAGCTTATGCACTAGTTTTAACATACTTAATGGGGTAAGTAATAATATTTGTTGTTAATCTGTTGCTAAGAGATGAGGGTGAGTTTTTCTGGAAAACAAGTGCCACGAAGCAAACATCTGATTTTTACTTTCGCAAAATTTACCAACTTTACCAACTTTACCAATTTCTTGTGTCAAGCAGATAAACAGCATTTCAAAAGAGCTTATGTTTTATAAACAATAATTAATTTGGTGTTTGGAGATTAACTTTTTTTTCTGGTAACGAATTGCCACAAAGTATAAATCGGATTTTTACTTTTGTGTTGAATGTCTGTTTTATAATATATTTACCATCAATGACAAAAAAAAAAATCACGTTTTTGCAAAATTAAAAAATTAAGTAGTCCTAGTGTAAGATGAGTAGTGTTTCACAAGAGCAGAAGACATCTTGTGTTTTTTGAACTACAAGATTTGTTGTTAATCTGTTGCTAAGACAGCGCGTTTTCTGATTTTTACTTTTGTAAAATTTACCAGCTGTAAACTTCTTGTGTCTAAGCAGATAAACAGTATTTCAAGAGATTAGAGCTTTTTTCTGGTAACGAACTGCCACGAAGTGTAAAACAGATTTTTACTCTTGTGTTAAATGTCGGTTTTGTAATATATTCACCACCAATGACAGAACAAGGAAAAACACTCTCATTTTCTGAAAAATTTACAACTGAACAATTCTTGTTAAGTAGTATTTCTAAAGAGCAGAAGAAATCATGTTTTTTTTTAACAATATTTGTTGTTAATCTGTTGCTAAGAGATGAGCGTGTTTCTGATAACCAAGTGCCACAAAGTAAACATTTGTTTACTTTTGTAAAATTTACTAAATGTAAATTTCTTGTGTCTAAGCAGATAAGCAGTATTTTAAAAGAGCTTATGTTTTACAAACAATAACATTAGTTGTTAGTAATTGGGTGTTAAGAGATTTTAAGCTTTTTAACGAATTGCCACGGAGTATAAATCAGATTTTTTACTTATGTGTTAAATGACTTTTATGTAATATATTTACCCCCCCCAAAAAAAGAAAAACATTTTCACACTCCTGAAAAATTCACCAATTGAACAATTCTGGTTAAGTAGTATTTCAAAAGAGCAGAAGAAATCTTGTTTTTTGAACAATAACCATATTTGGTGTTAATCTGTTGCTAAGAAACGAGCCCATTTTCTGGGAACCAACTGCCACAAGGTGAACTTGATTTTTACTTTTGCAAAAGTAAAAATCAGAAGGTAGTTCATTAACATTATCACATACTTTGCTACTGTAGCTATTGCCAACATTAGTAGTAGCCTTTTCCCTAAAATATATTACCCATGTTAAGCACACTGAATGAATTAAGTCAATGTAATGTAACATGCTAGTTATACCCCACATTCTACTGGCAGTATTTAGGCTAACATTAGCATGTTGGCTAATTTTAGCATATGCACTACTTTTAACATACTTAATGGGGTAATTTCATGTTATTCAACATACTTGTGACTCTCCACATGCTTTTGAGTACATTGTAGCTTAATAATTCATTGTTTACCATGGCATTGTTTGGTCATGGTAATTTGTTTGTTTGTTTGTTTTATTTTTGCTTATCTTTCTAATCTTGTTTTACTGTTTTTAGTATTATTTTTTGATGGAGAACACTTTGGTTCAACTTATTTGGTTTTTTTTTTAATTTACTTTATACATTTTTTCAGTAGTTTGTCCCTAAACCACCTGCGGTACGTTATCATGAGAGTTTCTTGGTATTTAACACCAAACAACTTCATTTACTCTCTTTTGGTGAAATTTATTCACATCTGACTGGAAACTTCTGCCTGGTCATCAGTTCCACACATTTCTTGCCAGTATTTCCTCCTCTAGCCCTTAGTGCACCTCTTCTGCCTGCAGTCTTGTGTGCAGCGTGCTCTGGTGGCAAAAGGTGCTCGTTAAAGTCCATAACTTATCTCACGTTTGAAGCTAATGGGAAGAATACTGGCTGCAGTAAAAAATAAATTACATTTTTCCCCCTCTCTCTTCCTGCCCTTCTAACCTGTCGCGTAATATAAAAGCGTTGAGTGTATGCATTACAGATCCTAAGCATCAGAATTTATCTGTGCTGCACAACGCTGACTGATGCATTTGGAAATAATGTACTAGAGCTGGGCATTACAAGAACCCTGCTAACTAATGGACAGCTCTTGCCTGTGGCTTGCGATGTATATCATTCAGCTGGACAAGCTCATCAACTCCAACAGTTCTTTGCAGGGTTTCCTGGACAGACCAATGACTCAGACCTTTTATGAAAGACTCCTGCACAAAAAACCCCCTCCTCTATGACTGATTATTTCTGTCGCCATCAGTACATATTTTTCGCCCTTGTTTTTGAAAAATTGGGCTTCAAATTTTATTCATTCATTGTACAGCCATGTAAGCAAAACTCTTAGAGAATAGTAGTATTAAAATCTTTATTTACATCAGATCTAAACTTTTATGCAGGACCTTTTGATGTTTAATTGTTTTAGGTTGCTCAATAAATGTTATTCAGATTTTAGTTCTTACCTACCCTGGTAAAATCGAGCCCCTTGTCCTACACTATTTGCTTTGTACAGAGGATGTGGGCTCTTGGATATTGAGAAAAACTTCCTGACGACGTGGACTCTGTTGAAGTTCTACTGCTAATGTTTGCTTGTGACGTAAATAATGCACCAGTTTGTCGCTAAGAAACTTGCCTGTGCTGTAAACAACCATCCTCCACAGCGAAGAGAGAAGTTCCAATCCGAACAAGGCAGCTGTTAATCTTAATTCAATATTTGGAAGTGTGGCCAACATGAACTGAATGGCTTTGTTCACTTCCTCTGCTACCATTCCTAAAACTATAAGTAGATTACAACTCTAAAACAGTGCAGAAATTCAATATCATTGTTCATAACTTCTCCCTCTGTTTGCTGACTGACTCGTTTAAAAATTTACCAGAGAGAATTTGAGTGTTGTAAGCAAGATTTCTTTTCAAGCTGAGAAATTCAGTTGCTAGTCTACTGCTTACTGATCAGAAAGCGTGAGCATTTATCAAAGCAAACGTTGCAAAGCACTTTGTCTACACAAGATCTGTCTGTCTGTCCCATATTTCTTTCAAGCTATTTGATTAGGGGTTTTTTTTAAAGTCTCACTTGATTTTAACAGCCAGTCCATCACAGGGCAAAACATCTACAGACCGGGAATGAACCCAGGACTTTCTTGTTGCTAGGTGACAGAGCATCCGACTGTTTTTATTCAGTATTCTTAAGCTTTATGCTAAACATCTATACGTCCAAATAAGTTAGAAAAATACAACGGCTTTCACATAATTTAATACTTTTTTGAGAAGTATGTTAAAGAAGGAACAAGAATGATTTCTTGTTTTAAAACTGTGATGCAGCACAGACAGTTATGTGAACAATATTCTACATTGTTCACATAGTTCCAATGGTCATCTGGCGGAGAGGTGCTGTCTGGGGGGGCTGAGCATGTTGAATTACTGCCCCTAAACTTTGGAATGAGTTGTCTTTGAAAATCAGATGGGCAGAGTCATTCCCTTTTTTAAAATCTTTTTCTTAAATCTAATTTTTCCTCTTAGGCTTTTGACTCAGCTTGAGGTGTTGGCTTTAATGTTTTAATGTCTGTTTTGTTTTGGTGTACATCACTTTGGCCAGTTGTGTTTTTTAAAATTGCTTTATAAGTAAAACTAAAGAAAATTATTTTTCTATAGAGAAAAGACTGACGCACTACTTGAAACTTAAAATGAACACATACCCTTTTGATGTATAAATTATTAATGTACTAAGAGCAGTGGAGGAGTATAAGTACTGTATTTTCCGGACTATAGAGCGCACCTGATTATAAGCTGCACCCAGTTCATTTGTAAAGAAAAACACATTTTGTACATACATAAGCCGCACCTGTGTATAAGCCGCATGTGCCTACATACAGACGGTACACAGAAAGAGTTTTCAAAGTTTTAGTAATATACCTTAGCTTTTC